>JFGX01000002.1:0-241430 GCA_000729855.1 Epichloe aotearoae
ATAAAGTTATAAATTATATTAAAACCTTAAACTTTATTAATCTTATATACTAATACTTTCTAGTATAGCTTTTTTTATTACTTAATCTAATACTTAAATTAAATATTTATATATTTAGTATTATTAAGGTATACTATATATTTAGCTATAATTTCTACCTTAATAATTACTTACTCTAGTAAAAACCTTTTTTTAAGTTTAATAAAGATTTAATATAAAGTAAGCTTCTTATTATTTATATTACTTTTTTTAATCTTATTAATTACTATAGTATAAGTATTAGAATTAATAGTACTAGTAATCTAGGTTTTAATAATTCTTTCTTTAGACTTAGTTACTTTAAATACTTAATACTTAGTTATATACTTATAAAATAAGAAGAATAAAGCCTCTTAGAAAGTAAGCTTAGTTTTATTACTTCCCTTATTCTATATAATAAAAGCTTTATATACCTTTAGTATAATAATAAAGGGCTTTTCTAGGTAATTAGAGTTAAGCTTTAAAAGCTAAGGATTAACTTTTTTCTAAATCTCTTAGCTTTAGGTAGCTTACTTTAATACTTTATACTATTTTTCTTACTTATTAAATAAGACTAACTTAATATTAGTCTTAAGACTTAGGTAAAAAAAGATTATAATATCTATTATAAGCTTAGATAATAAGTAATATATAGTATATATATAGGTTTAGTATATAAGAAGAATAATAGTAAAGTTATAGGTCTTTTAGTAAACCTCCTAGGCTTATAACTATTATAGTATAGTATATAACTTAGGGTAAAGATATATTTAAAAGGGATAATAAAGGTAAAGAAAAGAATTAAATTATAGCTAATTTCTCTTATATAAATAAAAAGTCTAAAGCTTCTTTTTTATAAAGAGAGTAGCTATTATAAATCTTATATGCTTCTTATTCTAAGATAGTATATTAATATAAGGTGTATTTTAGCTTCCTTAATACGGTCATAAGCGCATATCACTCGCGATCGGTTAATTTACCCGCTGCCGGGCAACAAGGATCGTTAACCCCAAGTGCTCGCGGCACGTAAATTGCGTAAACGATCTCAAACTAGCCTGGATAATGATTATCAGATTCATGTGCCGGTCACAACACAATTCCACTCACAATGTCCAGCGTAAGACCGTCTCCTGGTCTCTCGTCAAAAGTGGATAAATCATGATGCGAACGGCTGACAGCATAGCGAATAGCACAACGTGCCGCGCTCAACGCAACCTCGGACGAAAGAGCAGCGAGAGCAGGAGCTCCAGAAAATCCAGCAGTATAGAGACCTTGAACAAAAAGTTCGTCAGAGGGTTCGTTTATAATTCTTGGAGCATCTTAGCCTTGGTTTCGTCGCTAACGATACTCATCATGCCAGACAACAAGCTCCCAGTACGACGAGACAACTTTTCATTTAAGCTCAGAGCTCCTGCGTATTAACCCAGAACACTACACAATCTGGAATGTCCGAAGGCGCTGTCTGAAGTCTTCCATTCTCTCAACATCGCGCCGAGATGAATATAAGTCGTTTCCCACTCAGCGATCGCCATACTTACAGGCTCAAGACAAAAAATGGAACGACACCAGCAAAACCCAACGCGATATTCGAAGCCATGTGGCCGTAGTAGACTGTTCCGACTCTCAGTCTGGTGATGAAGAAACAATCCGCTCTGAGCTTATGTTTACCGTACCCTTATTGATGGAATTCCCCAAATGCTACTGGATTTGGAAGTACCGCTTGTGGATCCTCCACCAAGCCATTGAGAGACTGTCACCTACCGCTTCAAGGGCTGTATGGCAGGAGGAGCTGGCATTAGTCGGAAAGATGCTGAAAAAAGATCGCAGAAACTTCCACGCCTGGGGCTATCGACGTCATGTAGTGGAACAGCTCGAAAGTCCCAGTCTTAGAGGCACAAGTATGGTGGAAGCTGAATTCGCTTATACGACCAAGATGATCGAAGGGGACCTTTCCAACTTTTCAGCGTGGCATAATCGCAGTCAACTGATTCCTCGCCTCCTGAATGAGAGGAGTGCTGATGTGAACGCCCGACGACTATTTCTGGACGAAGGTATAGTTTATATGCATATAACCACAGCCCTTTGTTTCCCCCAACCTCACTAATTCAACATCTCGATCAGAAATTCTCACTGTACATGAAGCTTTGAATGTCGGCCCAGAAGATCAGTCCTTGTGGTATTATCATCAGTATCTCGTCCATGCCATAATAGGGGCTGATGGCCAGGGGCTAATCGTACATAATCTTTCGGCACAAGATCGGCAAAGATATCTTGAAGCGGAAGTCAACTTCATCAAGGACCTTTTGAGAGACTACCTGGATGTGAAATGGATATATGAAGCTCTCATAGAATGTACACTGGCTGCAAACACGTTGAGAACAGATGCGCAACAACAGATGAAACAGCCTCAAGTAGCTGACTGGTTAGAAAAATTGCGAGAGCTTGACACGAAACGTAGCGGCCGCTGGGATGAATTAGAGAAACAAATCCAGATTAACCAACCTATCGAACTGGTCATATGATTGGGACTTCGAAAACGACAAGAAATACAAACAAGCTTTAAGTCAAGCTGCTATAATGGTTTGGCCTCACAGGCTGTCCAGTTACTATATCATATCAGAACGTGTTCCTTATCGTCGCCTAGCATTTCGAGAATATTGATCTGACTCATCAGGCTTGGCATTTGGTTTTGATGAGGTCGCCTCCTTTGCCAACTAAACCATCTAGGTAGTCTAACAGCACCTCGACTGGAAGCATATCTATGCTGCCAAGAGTTGGACTGGAGGACTTCAGAACCTTTCCACTAAAAAGAACACGAACGTAAAATCCCGACGGACTGGATAGAGAAGTTCGTGAAGCGTTTCCTTTTTTCGCTGTTGGTGTTGCTTCTGCGGAAGCCGGGCTGGGCAGGCATGCACAGGCAGATGACAGGCGGCTTTGGTTTGGACATTGAGAGGGCCTCGGCTGTATAGTAGGTTGAGGTAAGTTCGGCGGTGTACTTATGTCGTGACAAAGAGTGCCAAGTGATGGAAAGTTTCGAATCATGTAGCGGAGGCAATTGTCCAGATTGCAACCTCGTCCTACTTCTGGTTGACCTGTTGGGCGAGGGGTTGGCGCATAACTTTTTCGCTTATAGAGCTCGAACACAACTTCAGACCCCATGCCCGGCCAAACCATTTCATCAATCTGCAGGATAGAGAGTAAGCGAGAGACCGATCCGTCATGAGCAATGTTATGAAAATAACGAATTTTGGACTGGCCTTCCATGACTTCTCGTAGATGTTGGGCGAATTCGCCGATCCAGACACCGAGAGACAAGACACTGGCCGGAAATGATAAGGGGTGATCTCGATAAATGTGGCTGTATTCCCAGTTTCCCATCCGGTAGACAGAATCGGCGAGTGCCTGCGAGACACATGAAGTGCTATTTGGACCTTTCATAAGCTTACATGGCGAAGGCTTATCGTGACACTGGCGTGCAGAAAGATTGTCATAGTAATGATCAAAGGAGGCATGAAAACCACCATCATTGGAGGGTACCCCAGAGACATTATCGAGGACATGGAAGAGATCATTTGATAATTCTAGATGCTCCTTCCAATCCGGGTTGCTATTTGACTTGATTGAGTTGAAGAGATAATCCGCCGTGCGGCAAGGGTACTGCGGTTCCAAGCTATCTACTCCCACTGCCTGATTTGAGAGCTTGATCAGCATCCGTAGTCCCCAATCAACTTACTGTTGATAGATAAAGATGCGAGTTTGTAAAAAGGAATACAAATAAAACCCAAAGCAGTCATGGGGCCTCAACTTACCTGGACAAGAAGTGGGAAAGGGTCGCTTGTTGACCACATTCCATTAATAACCATGCCTGCAACCTGACTGGTAATTATATTATTAGTGACACGATATCTGACAAAAGATCTATAGTCGTCATGCTTTGCGGGGAGAAACCCCAATAGCCCATGATAGACGGCATAAAGATCTGCTCCATGCTGCCAGGAGTCTCGAAGGCCGCCAGCGGTAATCTGAGGGAAACTACAGCTCCCTACCCAGCCAGATGGGATGAAGGGGTTGTTTAGAGAAGTATATCCCTGGCGAAAAACAGACGTAGCGTCTTTGCCCTGCAGAGGCTGCCCATAGATAAATAGATGTGCATCGTCGCAGTTCCATTGATCAGGTTCAATCGGAAAGGCGTTGGAAGCATAACATGTTCTTTTATGGTGACGTTGAACCTTTAGATAATCAACATCGGGTAAGCGAAACCGCGGGTGTCAAGCTAGCAGTTATACAAAGCACAACGATATGGGTTTGCGAGACATACCAATTCAACATATCGCAGTTCAAACTCCTTGTCAGGTCGAACATACTCTAGTGGTCGAACATGTGGCATGTTGCACCAATTATAGGTCCCATATTCGACATCAGGTGTATTTGAAGAGTTGTAAATGAAGCCATAAACGCCTTTAGAATGAATGGCTGCCGTGAGGTTGTTAACTTGTGCCTTTGCAGGCGCATGCCAGCTTGTGTCGATATCCTCAACGCCCACCGGCCAAGCTGGCTTTGCCTCTGCCATTATGCTGGGCGACGATACCACTGCCCCCAAGAGGAGGGCCAAAAGTGTCAGCATGAAGGCAAATGTCGAACGAAAATGTGTCGCTCGGAACGGTTTTCAGAAGCTTTGAGGCGATGAAACGAGGCGGCGACGTCACCAGATTATATTCGACGCCTTTGCAATTTGTGTTCAGTAAGATTGCATCAATGATTGTGATAATTAGAAGTGAGCAAATATTGGCCAGGGGGCAGCCAATTCCTTCGCGCTGAAGAAGCCCACGCCGGTTGGCATTTACGAACCATCCACTTACATGTACGTGACACAGCCCACGTGCCTTGATGCGCCCTGGAAGCCAGTTTTAGCCACTTTAAGCCATTGCTTATTTTTTCATGACTTTTTAATATGAAATGTTCCTTTTATTCCATAATCCATTCCTTTGCGCTCATGGTTTTTTAGGCCGCTTACATATAATCATCGGGTTATTGGTTGCAGGACTGATTTGTGTCCACGTAATTTGGGCTATCGGGGCCGTGAACGACGTGTATACTGGCATCAATGACATTCCAAAATAATTAGGTTTCCGGGCGTAAAGTACGTGCCAAGTAACTCGTTGAATGGGGAACGCTGCCTGACTATGTACTCGGGTCGGGTCGGGTCGGGGATTAGTATGGGAGGCAGGTATTGTGGATGTGACAAAAACGACTTATCGAGATATCAAGGACATTCCGCGCCCCAGGTCAAGTGCCACTGGGCAATCAACCCTTTCATCACACAAAAATATTTCTATAGATGGTCAACCCCTTACCCTCCAGAGAGAGCAGAACGATTAGAACACCCTGGTTCAAACAAGGTTACCTGTCTAAATATAGTGAAAAGGGCTCTGATCCTGGACAATGAAAATGTGGTACGCAGACGTCCACACACACGTCGTAGTCTGACACTTGATTTCCTGTCCATAATGATGTGCTAAGCCATTCCTTCTTGCCCCTTTTCTTTCTGGGATATAGATACAGCAAGGAGTCTCTGGCCTGACTGTGTAAAGACACATGGCTGGCAAAGCGTATTTGTACAAGGTCCATCTGAAATAGTCGAGTGTCAATTCGAGGCTAGTTTGGGGGCCAGGGGATAGAATGTCAGGTTCATAGATTAAACCCGACCTTCTGTTCAAGTACGGACCAGTCGTGGCCAACGGCCAGGTGTGAGTTCCATACTTATGTGCTGCTGGCTTGACTACTCCGCCGTCCTTCCTCTGCCTCGACCCCTGCCTCTGCCCCTGCCTCTGCTGCCCCTGCCTCTGCCTCTGCCTCTGCCTCTGCCTCTGCCTCTGCCGCCTGTTCCCATTTTTCGTTCTTCAATTTCACCGACTTGAGAAGCAGCTAGCCGCGAGACACTTGTGCATTTAGCAGGAATATCACTGTCGCCACTGTCGTCACTGTCGTCACTGTCGTCACTATCGTCACTGGACGGTGCAGCATGACTCATATCGCTAAAGCTCTGATACTCGTCCTCGCCGGGCACTTGATTCGACAATCTCACTACTGTCTTATGCTTGCTGGAAGGCCCCAGTCCAGCAAAGTTCTCTTGTTGCGTTTGAGCAACGCTTGCTGCGTTCTGTCCTGATGGTGATGAAGGCCGATCCTGATGCTCAAGCTCTTGCTGATCCTGCCCTGGAGATTGCATCCGAGACAAAACACTCGCTTTGGGCTCATGGTCACGTAGCGAAGTGTGCCTGCTTCGATTCTCACTCAAAGGCAGTTTGTCCGCCTCTTGTCGCTTCCCAAGTTTAAACCTTTTGCCCTTTAGTGCACATCTTTCTGCCATTGACATGAATTGTTGGCCGATAGGGGCTGTCGATGTTTTGTCGGAGGTTTTGCCCCTCGTACGAGATGGTTGAGTCTGCGAGTGATCTCTACCTGCGATTCCATATTGTGCAGTCACTTTGGTGTTATTATCTGAGGCACCTGATTTCCTATCTCTTGGTTCTGTCGCGCAGGGGGTACTTCGTAGGGTCGCACTTAAGTTTTTTCTCCGTGATGCATGGTCAGGCCAGGACTGAACATCGAGAGACCGAGTCGTGATAGCGGAAGTCCTCGATGCAGACAATATATTCGGGCGCGTTTCATCTTTCAAAGATATTTGTGTATCATTTTCTGATGTTCCCGAGCGAACAATAGAAGACACAAACCCCTTTTTTGGTCGGCCTCGCGGACGCTTAGCGATAGGAAACGTACCTAGCTCTTCTGACAACACTGGTGTCCCATGGGATTTCGTCGGCTGTCGACTCTGAGACTGTCGTCGTGATGGTCGACCACGCTTTCTTATCCCACGTGCTGGAGTCGAAGTCTTCTGCTGCAACAACTGAGTTGTCCCGAAAATACCCAGCTTAGATTGTAGATTGGCGCCATCCGATAGCCCGTCTTTGCCGGTGTCATGGATGCGGTCGGCGCTGTCGAGTGCAAGTGCAGCACGGTTGACTTCTTCATCAACATCGTGATCATCTTCTGCTCCAACGTCCACATCATCATCTTCAACGTCCACGTCATCATCTTCGACATATGATGTCATCGGCCTCGCATGTCGAAGTGAAGGCTCATGGGGCGCATCATAACGTGCGACTGACGGACACGCCTGGGTCACTGCACTACTCGCATGAGCCAAATTCTCTTCTGATTGTTCGATGCTCTTTTGCCCTTTATTTGGTAGGGAAGGCACTATGTAGGGACTGAATTCAGAAAGAGCTGGATCCACGTTGTCCATTACATGTGCGTTGTTCGATGATCGAATTTTTTTATGACTGGACTTTGCTAGTGTGAAATCTGGATCCTCGTTATCGCGCTTTGCCTTCCTTTTGCGCGCACGAATGGACTTTCTTACAGAATCGGGCACTTCTAAATCATCAAGTGTCACCGCACGAGCAGATGGAAGTTTGTAGGGATCAAACAAAATTTTGTCGGGCGTATCGTCTTGTTCGTAATATCCCATCCCTATTCCAAAGCTCGAGCAGACCAGTGGGTCAGGGTAAGAAGACTCGCCATCATGTGAAGTTGCATTTCGCTCCGACACACCAGGGGCCGGCTCTGATCGTTCGTCTAATGCGCCTGCATTGCTATGGACACCCGAGGCCACGTGAAGTTCACCGACTTCTTGCATTTCGCTAGCATCATTGGTATTGTTCGAGATCGCATTGGGCGTCGACAATGTGATTTCTTTTTGGCGACCGTCCGCATCCTCATGGTCATCTGTCTCGGTGTTGATTCTGTCAATTGAGCTTTGTGCCTTGGCGTTGGCAGCCTGCTGCCGCAAGCGTTGCATCCTTCTGCTGTCTTTGCTGCGACCTTCTTCCCCAGCCGCCTTGAGCCACGAAAGATTGTGTACGCGGAAGTCAACGAGCGCTTCAACGCTTCTATCGTCAGCAATCGGTCTGGTGTCGAGGCCAAGAGACGTGTTCTTAGGAGTATAAGGGTTAGTATTGCCTGCGCGACGGCAATGCCCACAATTGCAAATCCCCAAACACTTGGGACATTGCCAGTTTTCATCTTGCAGGACAGCCTGGGGCAGCGTATCAAAAGCTCTGTAGAGGACGCCGTAACAGTATGCTTCAGCACATTCCTCATTAGAACACTGATGAACCCGGTAACTGTAATCCTTGTGACAGCATACATGGCATCTTCGAACTGAACCTTGTTTTTGTTTTCTTTTCATCTTCTTCTTTAATTTGCCGTCAGTGCTTCCACGGTCAGAATCGCTTGGCTCTTTGGCATAATCTGGTTTGGATACATCCCTCCAAGGCCGTCTGAGGAGAGCCTCCTGGCATATCTGTGCCACAGATTTCTTTCCTGTATTTTGTCTAAGCAGTTCGAATGGCGGCGGCGAGCTATGCAAATCGATGAAACCATCGTTGATGATGACCATTTCACGCCATACTTCGTATTTCTCGATCAAGAACGACCACGCCCATTGCTCGCACCACTGAAGGCCAGACACACATGCGCATGACCTCCCCATCGCATAGCATTCCATGCATACATCATAGGCATCCTCGTCACCGTTCGCCAGAGTTCTGAGGCAGTGTTTGCAAGTAAGGAAGCGGTTGAAGATGTTCGATCTGCAGTACGAGCAAGTGACACTTGAGTCAAAGGGTAGCATCTCTACCTGCTTCTCTTTGTAGGCAAAGGTCTCGTCCATCAGAACTTCTGCGAAAAGACTGAATAATGCCTTGAAATCTCGCAATAATTGCTTCGCACGAGGGGAACTTCTGACGATATCACGGCCGATACCTAGGAAGCTCGTTTGCGTAGCTTCTTCCCGTCTTTCCATCTCCTTCAATGCGTCGAAGTATTTCTCAAGAGTGAAATATATTATCGCTTTGTTCTTATATTGTTCATCGCGACATACCAATCTTGCTTTCGGAAGGGCTTCATGCAGCGCAAGTCGAAGTGTTTCGGGGGTTGTACGGTTCCAAGCCACTTTCATTGTTCGGGTACCAGAGTTCCAGACTTGGTGGGCCGCAAGTGGAGGTATGACTATGAAGTCACCAGGCCGCTGATTGACGAGATACACATCAAAGGGAGCCTTTTTCCAGGCATTGACTTGTGCGAAATGTTTCTCAATTTCGATGTCGTGGCCCAACATTGACAAGAAGTATTCGCGCACCACATCACGATCTTTACTCTCCGTCATGAACCAGATAGAGCTGCCTGGCTTTTCGCCATGACTGGCGTCCGACGCCTCAACCATGATATTATGGCCTAAAGATGCACACATCTCTCTATGAGCTGGTGTGTATGTACCTTCGTGACCAATGTAACACATAAGGTTTTGTGCCCGCATGTTTTCTGGTAGACTTGACATCAAGTCACCTGCAGGGGCTAGCGCGATTTCATCGGATTTCTCATCAGAGTCGTGATGCGCAACTGTTTGTTGTCCTTGCGTCGTATCAGATGATACATGCATCGTCACATTCTCGTTCAAGTAAAACAAATTAGGGTGCAAGGTCTTTTGTAGGAAGTCTCGCCACTCGGCTGGGCAATCAATGTCTTTGAGATAGAGCCTTTGCCGGCGTTCATCTCTGAAATTTTGCGGAGTCCATTGGTTCGTCAATTGCTCCATGGATCTCAGGTAGTGCCCAGTTGTCATTGGTATATCATTGCCAGCTGAAATATCACGCACATTCTCCTCTACAAAAGTCAGTGTTGGTCAATCGGGGGATCATGGTGAACTTACGCTTCTTATCATATGTCTGTTCTAACCACTTGGCATTAAACAGCCACTTCGGTAACACCGCATCCCAGCCATCGATGACGAGCGGTTTGCCGCCGTCAACAACATGTATTTTGATGAGTTTTTCGAACTCTAGTTGACCGAGGCTTCGAATTTGATGTCTTGAGACTCTTTGGACCCATTTGAAATTTGGGGTCTGATCTATCAAACCATGAAGATCTAAATCCGGAGGCAAAGGGTCGAACTTTGCCTGAGGGTGAAGTGATGTTGGCATTGTTGTGGTGGCTCCTCAAATATACGAAAATCATCTGCCTACAGATATTATTTCAGAAATTTGCGAAGAAAATGCTTCAAGAAATGAATATCCGTCGTTGTCGAGGGTCTTGGTAGAGATCAGGATCGTTTCACTCAAAATGAAGCTGCTGTAGGAAGGACAATAATGTGGAGCTGTAAACGCGACCGCGTCTACGTTCACTGTCACGTGATGTCATTCACTCTTGGTCTCGCGACATACCCTGTGGATAAAAGCGAACGTTCACCAAGCTTTGAAAGCCCATGGAAATGGCTTTCTCAGTATTAGTGCTCCAGCCATCGAGCACTACGCGAATGCTCATTGTTTGAACGGGGACACCCAACGTTGCTGGCCATCAGAATGAGGCTAGCGAACTTTCCTAAAGTCTCACCATGGACGTCTAACACCTTTTGTCGTCAGCAGTTTTTGTTGGCGAGAAAACGCATCAGGAATCCCTCAAACAGAATCGCAGGGGTGGTTGCTTTCTCAAGGGATCCGAGGACAGAGCAGCGTAGCAGGCTTCACCAAACACCGCTCAAAAAAAATTCCTTGCTTGAGCCACCAGGAAGTCCAGACAGAAAGGAGCAACCGTTAGACTATCAACCACCGAAATCTGGAATTTTATCGGTCATTCCGGCGTCATGGGTACCGTACGCAGAACTCATTCGCATCGACAAACCGTCGGGAACCTACTATCTGTTCTTCCCTTGCCTGTTCTCTACTTTGATGGCAGCTCCAATGGCAGCACCTGTTGCATCCGTTGGATCAGTCGTTAGCACATCTTTATTGTTCTTTTCAGGCGCATTGATCATGCGCGGAGCTGGATGTACGATCAACGACTTATGGGACAGAAATCTTGACCCCCATGTCGTTCGCACCCGGCTACGACCAATCGCCCGTCGCGCCATATCTCCCTTCAAAGGATTGGTATTCACCGGTGCGCAACTCTTGACAGGCTTGGGTATCTTGTTACAATTTCCCACCTCATGTCTATTCTATGGCATTCCGAGTCTTTTATTTGTTGCAAGTTATCCACTTGCAAAGAGAGTGACCTATTATCCCCAAATTGTCCTCGGCTTGACGTTCTCATGGGGAGCAATCATGGGATTTCCGGCATTAGGTGTAGACTTACTGTCGAATTGGTCGGCCTTGACTGCTGCGGGCTGCCTTTATTCTTCTAATATTGCTTGGACGGTCCTTTATGACATGATCTACGCACATATGGACATCAAAGACGATGCAAATGCAGGCATCAAAAGCATAGCCTTAAAACACGGCGCCCAAACTAAGCAAATACTCACTGGCCTAGCTGGGGCTCAGATTGCTCTACTTGCTGCAGCGGGTGTAGCTTCGGGGGCCGGGCCAGCCTTCTTCATCGGCAGCTGCGGTGGCGCTGCTGTGACATTGGGCATCATGATTCGAAAGGTCAATTTGAAAAATGTAAAGGACTGTTGGTGGTGGTTTGTGAACGGTTGCTGGATCACCGGCGGCAGCATTAGCCTCGGGTTGGTAGTCGACTACCTTCTTCGCGACTTGGAAGATAAGTCGGGAGATTTTTAAAATAAAGGGCTTCGAGGGATCTATCGACTTTCATGTACAATATAGCACATTTAGAACCACCGTTTAATTCGAGGTTGCTTTCTTTGAAGCTTGTCATCATGCTGGACCACAACCCGCGTCACCCGGGGAATCTATGACTGGTACGCTCAATGCTTGCCAATATTCCTTCGTTCGGCTGGATATAGTAAATTATACCGGAAATTCAATGCAATGGCGACATCATTGATAAGCAAAGACACGAAAAAAAACCCAGGAATTCAAGTCTTCTTTAATCCAAGGTTGACTGTGTCTTAGGGGATATAATTTGCTTGAAGTGAACCATGTGAATTTACTTTGTAATCTCGTCATTTAGGTCACCCAGCCTTCAATGCCATTGCAAACAAAGCCGATATCTCCATGTGCTGGAAATTTGACAGAAAATGTCGCCTCCTCTGACCCAATCTGTAACCACTTTTTACGATCGAGGCTTCTCCTTCTTCTCCTTCCACAAAGCCAGCAAGCCGACACCGGAGACTTTGACCACCTTGAATCGAACACCAGGAATATCACCCTTGGCCTTGCCCTTACGACCGAATCCAGCAAGCAAAACCTCGTCGTTTTCGTCCACAAAGTTCAGGCAACCGTCGTTGGGAACTACATATAGTCGTTAGCGTACAAATGAGAGCGAAGATATCATGTTATAGACGTACCAAAGGCAGTGACCTTTTTGCCGTTCTTGATCAACTGAACACGAACACACTTTCGGATAGCAGAGTTAGGCTGCTTGGCTTCAACGCCTACTTTCTCAAGGACAATGCCCTTGGCGTGAGAAGAGCCACCGAATGGAGAAGATTTGAAAGCAGTGCCTAGAGCACGCTTCTTGTAGTGAAGATCGGCCCATTTCTGGTCCTTTCGGTTCGTTCGCAGCTTGCGCGCCGCATTGAGACCACGGGGTTTGCCTCCAGCCATGATTGCTGTGCAACGTCAGCACTGAGAACCGATAATAGAGGGCTGTATCGAAGTTCGCAAAGCACAGGTGAGGAGTGCACGTACCGATTTCTGAAGTTACCGCTCGGCAATGGGTTGGTGATGACTTCCGTGGAGTAACGAAAAAGTTAGCTCTACCAAATTTGTAAGTAGGGTTTGCGGCCCTAGAGTCTTGTAACACTAAAGCGCACAAGGATGACAGAGACTAGCCACGTGACTTGGACTAAACTGCCGGATTAAAGATGTCGCCGGAATTTGGGCTCGTAGTCATGTGACTGCGCTTGACACAAGCCCCTCCTCCATAATAATAAAACGTAGGTACTGATAATTACATTAAGTCCATGACAACTGCTCTTAACTGTCAGTTGACGTTGATGCGCAGCGCACCAATGCGCTAGCACGCTCGATGTCGAGAATTAATAATCGACCGCGCGAACCTCCTCCAGCTCTCTTTTTACATCCCTCGCCGGGTGCTTCACGTGTTTCTCTCGCTAGCACATCAGCACCTGTTTATTCCGCCCCGCGGCGGGAACAATCTAATCTAGAACGTAGCACCTCTATTCGCTGTGGATCTATCTTGATCCCTGATTTACAACGCAATGGTCGAGCTGGCAGCACTCGGAGTACGGACAAGACCGATGCTCTATGGGCGGAGATGCAAGCCACTTTGGAAGAAGTTGAACTATCTGCTTCGGGTGGAACCCATGTGTTTGGCTCTGGGCACAGCCAAAAGCTTTCTGAACTGCGCTCTGCACAGATCGGTCTTGCACAGGCTTGGGCAAGGAGTGAGGCTGATGAGGTGACGGTTACGGGATTACGAGATCAGATTATATCCTCTGGTGGCGGTGATTTGCGCAATATGCACAACAATCTGATGAATTCGCCAAGTCCGAACACCGGAAATGGCACTGATCACATTCAAAGTACTAATAGGCCATCCAACGACGGACGCGATATCCGGGATGAGGGCTTAGGTATGTCGGAACCCGACCTGGATGAGGAATCTGAGATGGACATTGTTCTCGGTAGGAAACGAAGAGAGGCAAATGACAAGTATTTTCAACGGGTCAATAAGGGTGTTATTGACGTTGTGGCCAAGCTGGAGGATGTCGCGGTGGCCATGCATGCAGTAGAGCAAGAGAGCCAACCTGTTTGGAATGAGGGTAATGCATCATGCTAGATCTCTGTCGCTCTCGCTTCGTGTGATGTTGAATGCTGCTCTTGGAGCAATTGTCTTTTGCTGCTGTTTAGGTTGGGTCTGGACCATATGCCAGGTTGGATGGACTTCTCTTGCACCCCTCGCTCTTCTTCTTAGGTTGCTTGCTATGTCACTTAACAAAGTCTGTGTTTTTACCGTGAGCACCTGTCCGTCACGGGTTTTGTTGGTAGCATCTCCTTAGAGCCGGTAAGGCTACACTTTCGTACCGACTGGGATGTGAGACTGATAATTAATCAGAAGAATCGTTACTCAAGGTCACCCGGTACGAAAGTGTAGCCTTACCGGCTCTAAGGAGATACGTAAATCTCTCACCAGTGCAATGACTGGGGAAAGCGAAATGAAGAATAAAAGAGGGCTTCGGACTAGCTAGCATTGCTTTTTCATGGATACGGAAGAATTGCTTATCGTATGGAAACGTGTTTGATAAGCTCATTTGATGGAAGTGGACGGATCACTAAATGCGCATATCGCGTTAGTCCTAATCCAGAAGGACAGCCCACACCTAGTCCTAATTTAGAAGGACAGTCCCTATACCTTAACCGCCGGATTTAACCACTATATAAAAATCCCTCGCTTGCTTGCTATGTATTAATAGCATTAATTATAACTTCTGCGGTTATATAAGATAGTTATATCTTAGGGAATGGAATAACAAAGGGTATTTAAAAGAGCCTCATTGCGTTGCATTGTGAGGCCTCTTGATAATGAAAAGGAAGCAAACATACAGAAGAGGAGCGTTGTAACAAGCGTTGCAAGCGTTGCAAGCGTTGTGTGTTGCAGTAAGCTGCCCTGCATGTGCCACTAAAAAGAGCTGGTACATTTCGCGGGAAATTAGGTGGAAAGGTACTTCTTCCGTTTTAGGACTAACGCGATATGCGCATTTAGATGTCCGGCAATATGCGCATTTGGCCGCCTGAAATAGCAGGTGACACCGTCTCAATGATTTAGCGGGGCTTCGCAGATGATGAGCAGTCGCATCATCTGCTCCAGGGAACAATTGTCTCGCCTTCATCTTCTCCCAGCAAGCAATATCAATACGAACTTTCTTCAACAGTCGGTAAAATGAGATTACTTTCGAATCTTGTCCTGGCACTCGCCACTATCACTCCTGCACTCGCTATAGATCAGAAGAAGTCGGCCATCATGTACTTCAAGGACACTAACATTCCCGACTCTGTGGTAGATAAAGCAAAGGAAACAATTATTAAAGCGGGTGGCAAAATTACGCACGAGTACTCTAATATCATTAGGTAAATTCGAAATCGACATCTCTCATCCCAAGCACTCACAATATAATAGGGGCTTTGCTTTCGTTGCGCCTGAAAAGGCCCTAGAGAAAGTGCGAATCTGGGGAGCTAAGAACTCTATGAATGTTGAAGAAGACGGACTGGCTTCGATCCAGTGATCGCGTAGGATAGCTGTCCGAGTATCGGCGAATGTTGCAGGAAGAAGGAGCTTGTAATTCTTTCTTTAATTAAATTGACGATTTGTTGACAAATGGCAGTGACCATGACATAAAATTCTATTTGCAAAAATATTTTAATACCCGCCTTACACTACCAATCTCTTCCCGTGTGACCGCTAGGCCCTCTTCTCTCAAACCATGCGGCCGCTTGGAAGTTATTCTGTCCACGGGTGACCTCCCGTGCACATAGTAAACTATGAATCTAAACATTTGTGTAGCTAGTTGATACTAGTCTATACTAAAATGGTTCTAATGCAAGGACTTCTCCTCATCTCGGCATCGCATCCGCCAGTCGACGAAACTACAAAAGCATCCACCCATGGTTCTGGATTACGTACGTTCCTGATCATAGACATTTGTCAATGAAATTTTCTGATACTTGCCCAATGCCATGTAGATGCGGATCGAAAAGAGACTCTCACTCAGGATCACCCAGATAGATCTGGCAGACTAAGCTCTGCGATTATTAAGATCACAGACTTGCCCAATCACGACAAAGAAGCAAAGACGCACGGCATGAAGTTCAACATTGATGTGGGCTTCGTGTAATTGCTGTTGCTGGTGTCTTTGGTACTACTATCGTGTTTTAATTTCCCATCAACGTATGTTGCTATCGCGTTGAATTTGACAGAATAAGAATGAGCTAAGTACGACCGTTGTGTCTGATCGAAGGACGACGACTGATCGTACGGCTTGCATTAATAACCTTCTAAAAAATACGAGCTGATTGAACCAGAATTGAAATGAGTATTCAGGCTGCATCATGCTGCGGCTGTGTAGAAAGAGCCTTCAGCTTAGCGAAGCAAGCATATCAAAGGGACGCGAGCAGAAAATATCGCAGAGGACTGGCTCTACAAGTAATAGCTGGATACGATCTAACCTCCTGCACTCAAAATCAGGAGGGAAACGAGCTTATTATTGTTAAATTTCTCCAGATCAAGGATCATAACTCGAGTAACATAAAGTAGTTGGTCTGCATAAACACACCAGAAACGGCAATTGCGTCACAGAATACTTATGTCAAATAATCGCTATAGGTAGAAAGAAAGTTCAAAATATGCGCCAAAAGCTCATAAAGTCTAGAATGTCTTTTATAATCCATACTTTAAGGTGTCACCTTACGTAAATATCTAGTGAGCTCAGTACATACAGTGAGAGGGCGTAATAGCACTGTGAGTCTACTAAACCCCTTGGTCTACTCCGTACCCAGGTCTGTGAAAGGATGAACTCCAGTGCGGTGGGACCCGCTGAAGCTCCCTCCCTACCTTTCTATTCCAAGGGATGATAAACGCACAAATAAGTGACCAGTCGGCTGCGCAATACCTCCCTAGTAGGAACGAGACCCCCAAGTCGCGTCCCTTTCGAATGCTCCCAGTTGCATTTCCCTCTGCCGTCAGGCCCTGATTACGTGCATGCCCAATACCTTGCAAGTCTCTTGGCTTTGTTTCTCAAACTTTGATCTTGTTTCCCACTTTCGCTATGCTTCTTTAAACCTCAGATTGAAACTAGGGCGAAGCAAACCGGTGTCTGTGTTTCCGAGCTTTGCAACTGCCCGCTGAGACCTCCATGACAGGATGACTCCTACGCCATTAGCCAAGACTATGCCGATATACAGCACCGGGGCGCAGGTCGCTCTGCTCAAAGCTGTAAGTCAAGTAACTGTTGAGTTGCCGTTTTATTCTTTCTGACCAGTCAATCTGGTATTTTAGCGATGCTAATGCGCGATCCAGGCAAACCGTGTCTTTGACATAGGCCAAGTTGTCGAGTCCCTTGAAGACCTCACAAATGGGATTTTGCTTGGTCAAATTCTTCACGAGCTAGATTCTGAATTCGAACCGTCCCATCTCGAATCCACCCAAGGCACTTCAAAATATTTGACACACAAGCGAAACATTCAGACAGTATATAAGGGTCTATTCAGATTTATTCGTCGACAAGTTCCCGAACTTGGCTGCCAGGCAAAGAAATTTGACTACCATGCTATCGCCGAAAACCCGGAGCCTCAGGGCATTAGCCAGGTTTGTATAACAAGACCATGAGACAGATCGCTGAGAATCGCCTATTAATGATTGATCCTAGTTACTTGCTGTCATGGTGTCTGCCGCTGCAATGGGTCCCGATAATGGCAAATATGTCCCAAGGATCCAGCATAGTCTTGATCGCGAGAATCAGGCAGAAATCATGCAGATTATTCGTACCATGCAGCAGGACGTTGGCCATTTCAAAGATGACACTGATTTAGACGATGCCATCGATGCTGTTATGGAGGCTCGAGATATGGATCTCCTAGTAGAGGAGCAGAACGCGGCTCTTCGCCAACAACTTGACAGTACGAAAAAGAACCTCTCGGATTACATTACTCGCTTGGAGTATCTGCAACAGAGTCACGAAGAACTGAAATACGAAAAGGAAAAAAATGATCGAGAACTTGAAGTCCTTCGCAAAGCTACACAAGATGGGGTCAACAGCGCAGAAGCTATTAAACTCCTTGAAGCTCAAGTTCATGAACAAATGGAAATCATAGCAAGGAACGAGGAAACGATCCGGAGCCACGATCGAGTGAAGTCGCAGCTGGACACTGAGGTACAAAGATTGAATCAAAAGAGCATCCAAGCAGATGAGCTCCGAGACCAAGTTGCAGAGTGGAAGCACAAGGCTGAGGAATTGGAGAAAAAAGCAAACACCGCAGAGAGATACAAACAAAAACTCGAGTCTCAACAGCACCTAGCAAAGGAAGTGCAGAATCTCCAGTATGAGAAAGCAGAGTTGCAAGAGCAGCTACGCTCTCTTGTACATGACAGGGAGAGAAACGAAAGAACTCGCAAAGCTGAAGATGAGCTCACCAAAATGATCACACAGTCAGAACAGCACCTTTGGGACGAGCGAAACCAAAAAACTCAGCTAATTAAGGACCTTGCCGTTCTGGAAGAGGAGCTCCTCAGATTAAAAGCACAAAGAACCCACGATGAGCGCTTCATTCAAGACTTGCAAGAGCAGGTGCAACAAGGACAGGATAATATAACGCCAGGGGCGAGCCTTGGTGTTACATCTGCCACGTTCAGCTTGGAAGACGAGCTGAATAACGCAACCGATGAGGATAGGCAGACTAATATACCCCTAGAACTTTCGCGCCTGAAAGCCGAGAACGAGCTACTGAGGCGGACACTGGGATCAACAGGCGATGCTGCATTACTGAGAAAGGAGCTCGAGGAACAACGTCGTCTGCGAGATCGTCTGCAACAAAACTTCAACGAAATATTTGAAAAGCACACAATTTGCCAAGAACAGGTCACTGCACTTGTGACAAACTCCATCAGCGAAGAGTAAGAGGATATTTGGATACTGTGAATTAGTGGAGATTGTTAAACTAATGTTGAAACCATTCTCTACAGTTCCAAAGCGTTCGTTGATCTACGAAGTCAGCTGATTCGATCACAAGAGGGCCTGGACGAGACTAGGAAACGAGCCGACGATCTACAAACCAAGGTTATGGACATAGACCGCGAGCTAACTTCAGCAAAAGCAAACCTTTCGGCCGCGGAAAAAGGTGGGATCGAAGCCATAAATGAGCTCAAAAGCACGGACAAACTTATTTCCGAATCCCTGAAAGCAGAGCTAGACAGATTGCGAGAAGATTACAGTTTCGTCGTGAGTGAGCGAGATGCACAGAAGTCTCAGTTGATCGAGGCCCTTCTTGCCAAGGACAGACTCAGAAAAGAAGTTGAGGATGCCAAAGAGCTACAAGAAAATCCAACGAGTGGTCCTGCAGATGCGGATATGTCCGAGGCGATGAAGAAATCAAGTGAAAAGATCGAAAAACTCCGTACACGTCTAAAGGAACGCAAACAGGTGAGTTTAGTCATTTCAGCCCCTGACATGCGTACACTCGGTCCCCCAACTGGTCTTGGAAAGTTGTCTCTGGGACGACATCAATCAAAGAGCCTCCAGACGAAGCAGTCAAATCGTGCCAACCTGTGGGCAGTGTCAACAAGTATCACGTGCCCTGGTTCTCGTGCTTGGATGATCATACTCGCTATTGGCGGGGAATGATGGTCTAATGGGCGAGTTTCCAATCTCGATCATTCGAAGTTTCGCATGTGAAACGATTTGGCTACAGGGTCCATCCACCACGAGGGTAGATAGTGCCACCTTTTCAATTCAACTTCACCTTCAACTTGCATTCTTAGTATCCTAATTCTCTAACGATTATGATCATCAGCAACTGGAACAGTCGGAGCAGGAGAAACTGGATCTGCAAAAGCGACTCAAGGCAGCCCAAGGCGGCGAACAGCCTGCTGCACAAAGAGTAAGTATGGTTCAGCAGCTAGGACCTATCCTAGTTCTTAAGCACTTCTCTGCTGGCATTTACTGCAATGAGTTGAGCTAACATCTCATTCTCAAGGCTGCCATTGACCAAGTAATAAAGAACTTGCAAAGAGAAAATGCTCTTATTGCGACAGCCTGGTATGATCTCACCAGTCGGTTACAGAGCAACCATGTTGTACTTCAACGGCGACATGATGCTACACGGAGCTGGTTGAATAAGCAGAGGCAGATGGTCAATGGTCAGTTGCGCCAACGCGACTTGCTCTACCTCTACTGACCAAGATTCTTCCAGCGACACCACGAAAATAGGAACGCTTGGACTAGGCTTCGCGAAGTATGCCTTGAAGAAGCTGAGCCAACGGGTTGACTTATAGGACCTACATCAATTCGTATTGACGTCAGACGATGCAAGCCCTCAAGCCGCAAGCCCAGGGTCGCCAAGACTTGATAGAAAACGAATATTCTCCCCTATCCTACGCTATCACTCTCTGCAGCTCTTTTTTTGTCGAATAGCGCAACGTGATATCGGACACTATGTATCAACTTCGGAGGTTCATCAAAGACTTTATACCCACTTAGACTATAATCCTTCTTAGTTCTCATTTGATAGCCCTTTAGTGCCGCGCATTCCCCCTTCCTTGACAGATCGCTTAAGCTCTGGAAATTGCCACGTGGGAACAGAAATTTCTGCAGCGGGTATTCTTGATCAGACTCCGTGGCTTCCTGCAGCACGTGGATTTGTCACAGCATGAATCAAAGGCGAGAAAAAATTCATAAGTAATGTATGTTAATACATGCAGGCGTAATCTAAATCATAAGACTTACACGGTGTTGATAACTATTACGCTGCGAGGGTGCGTATGTGTCACCAGAGGAACGGCAACAAATCCCGAGCTAGTTTACGAGACTGAAAAATAGATCTAATTCTTGCCAGTGATTCGGCTCAATATACCTGAACCATGTCTCTGGTTTCCTTCCAAAATATCCAACATATTCTTCCAAACCTGACCAGGGGCCTGGCTAGCATCTACGCCCTTCCAAATACCAGTCTTCTGGTAGTAGTCGACCACCGGAGTAGTCTGCTTGTGGTAGGTGACGAGACGCTTTTTCAGAGCGTCAGCGTTATCGTCACTTCGCTGAACAAGAGGTTCGCCAGTCAAATCGTCTTTCATGGGCTCCTTCGGAGGGTTGAAGGTGCTGTGGTACGATCGACCCGATGCAGGGTGAACCAACCGACCCGTAATACGAGCTACGAGCAGCGAATCATCAATCTGCAATTCAACAGCATGCTGAAGCTTTTGATTTCTTTCCGTAAGCATTGCATCAAGACCCTTGGCTTGTGGAACAGTTCGAGGAAAACCGTCGAGAATGAAACTGGAACAAACACATGATAAGCAATCAAAGAGCTAGCCGGAAATACTTTATGGAGTTTCGCTTACCCTCCCTGACACTCCTTGTTGTTTTCCAGCTCTTCCTTGATCATTCCAATAACGATGTCATCGCTAACGAGCCCACCCTGGTCCATGATCTTCTTTGCTTCTCGGCCAAGGGGCGTCTTCTTGGCGACCTGAGAACGTAACATGTCGCCAGTGGCCTAAGACCGCAGAGAATTTATTAACATCGAGACCGATAGGACGAACTGATAGACATACCAGGTGACAGCAAGAGAATCGCTCCTTGATCTTCGGCGCCTGGGTTCCCTTTCCTGCAATTGGGGTTATTCCATGTACGAGGATGATGAACTTTATTTGACAGGATATTCCATACCGGCTCCAGGGGGTCCCATAATAATCATGCGAATCTCTTCGGTGGAGGGTGACGAGCCCGTAGCGCGTTTTTCAAGCTGCTTGATGCGGGAGTCGAGGCTGCCAATGACCTCTTTGAGCTGCTTGAGCTCGTCCTCAACGAAGCCCATGATCGCGGTGTATATGGTTTCGACGACAAATTCGATTGTGATGTGAAAACAACGAGCTGGAAGAATCGAAACTAGAGACGCTGTCAATCAACAGACAGCGCAGTGTGCTGCAAATTGAGGTGCACGCGGATATCGGAGGATCTAGGTTCAAGTAGAAAGATTTGACTTCAATACACAGGATTGGAATTCTGGGCCTGGCAACAAGCGGCGTTGAACCGGGAGAACCAGGCGCTATGATTGGCTTGCGGCTGTCTTTCTCTGGCCCTCGGTACGGATTACTGTGTTGAGATTGCTTTAGTCTTGTACGGAGTACTCCGTACACCTGACTTTAAACAAACGCCAGACCAAGACCATTTGTAGTTCACTGGCGTTTGTTTAAACTCGGTCGGAGGAGGTATACAGTACAGCGCGACATGGACGCTGGTCACGACTAACTACATAGTTATTCCGCAGTTCAGTCTGTGGAAAGGTGCACATGCAATGCACTCACATGCACACATTTTTGCACGTAAAGTGCTGTGCAAGTGAGGTTCCTTTTGCCCGTTCGGACGAGCATTATCACTCTGGCCAACGGGCCTGTCAAAAAACATACTCATCATTGTGACCATGCCAATTTTTTCCCTCTTTATTTTTCTTACTCTCTTTAGTTACAAGAACGTATTCATATACGTTTACATGGCCAGCGTAGCGGCGGCGCATTCTATGATCCAAATCAATTTGTTGTCAGGCTTTGCGTTTGGAGGGAGCTGATACGCAGCTGAGATCGAGACCCCAGTCGCCTTTTCCCTGGACTGCTTGAACTGGGCTAATATCATGGGGACAAATTGATGCTCTCGTCCAGCATTCTGCATATCTGCATCGCTGTAATAACGACAGCCTTGATTGAGCATAACTACGTGACAGGTATTGGCATTCGTATGATTCACTATCACCTCTGCATGTACCCCCGTGATGGCCCAAATCGTCAAGTTTGACAGGGGAAGGGTGGCTTCGTAACCACTTATACGCGCACTGACCCCGTTTCTGATTTCTGTCACTAACCACGAATCTAATTATATTATAACAATACAGGGTTAATCAAAGCCATTGAACTTGTTATGACAACAGAGGCAGGCTTGCAAAGGGCTGACAGGCCGTTCGGCGACAAAGACTGGATATAGAGTCAGCACATTTGAAGTGGCTTTAGCACCCTGTATGTCTCCTGAACATACGCGACTGAAAATGATGATGCTGAGGTCGTTATTCAAACTATTTGGGTCAGGGGTTGGTGATGGTAATTGTTGAGTCTTGTTAAGCACGACAAGCTTCTGGGGGGTGAAACACGTGACAGGTCTTGCACTTGGCAGTAAGCAGATGCGATGCGAGCAGTTGACTCGTTGGTCCACCGCCTGCCATTCTGACATGTTCTGTGCAAGTTGTTGGCATCTAATGCCAGCCTCGTCAGCCTACCTAATAAAGTAGCTGCTTCCAGAAATCCACGACATCCCGGATTTTCCCCATACGTTCAAGTCCCTTTTGTCGATATACCACTATTGCAGCGAGTCGTGCAATCTAAGTACTCCATGATCATTGCGTCAGCTGCCAGACCGATTGAATAGGCTTTCCAGCTTCAAGGCAGCCAAACGTACACGCACACGTACTGTGACGGCACAGGCGACTGAACAGAACCCACCAAGCTGCAATTATCCTTCGACAACTTCCAGGCCACACAGTCTAGTCTTGACCCTTCCTACACGAAACAAAGCTCTCCGTGCCGACGATGCCTACCACTACTGCAGAAACGCTCTCCCTCGTTACCAGGAACGTGTCGGTTGCTCCTCTGGTCCTCCTGTCCGCTGTCGACCACTACAACCGCACAGTTCAGAATAAAACAAAAAGACGGGTAGTTGGCGTACTACTGGGACTCAATGATGGAAAAAATGTGAGAGTGTCGAACAGCTTTGCGGGTGAGTTGCTTCCCCACCCCACTCCCCAACCCGCGGATGTCGGTAATCTAACATGTTGTGCTCTTCAGTGCCATTTGAGGAGGACGATAAGGATCCTTCTGTTTGGTTTCTAGATCATAACTACGTGGAGTCAATGAATGATTTGTTCAAGAAAGTCAATGCTCGAGAAAAGCTGATTGGGTGGTACCACTCCGGGCCCAAACTGCGGGCATCAGATCTGGAGATCAATGAACTGTTCAAGCGCTATACTCCTAACCCATTACTGGTCATCATCGACGTCCAGCCGAAAGAATCTGGTGTGCCAACTGATGCCTACTTTGCTGTAGAGGAAATCAAAGACGTAAGCAACCAAACTCTTTTGTCGTCTTCAGCTTAGCGCATGCTCCACGGCGCTGAGTCTTAAGCTGCTGCTATTCTAGATATGCTTCAATTTTGCAGGTTTGCTATATGTGCTAACGTTAGTTAAAGGATGGTACTACGACGTCAAGAACCTTTGTCCACACGCCGTCGATCATTGAAGCCGAGGAGGCAGAGGAAATTGGCGTTGAGCATTTATTGAGAGATATTCGAGATGTTGCTGTCGGCACTCTGTCAACACGCGTCACGAATCAGCTTCAGTCTCTTCAAGGCCTTCATTTGCGACTGCGAGATATTGGCGCTTATTTGCAGAAAGTTCTAGATGGGCAGTTGCCCGTCAATCATGCCATTCTTGGTAACCTGCAAGACGTCTTTAATCTCTTACCAAACTTATCTAGTCCCGAAGGTGACTCAAAGGGCGGTAGCGATGAATTAGCGTATGCTATGGGCATCAAAACCAACGATCAACTTATGGCCATTTATCTCAGCAGTTTGATAAGGGCCATTACAGCCTTCCACGACCTCATTGAGAACAAGATACAAAACAGACAGCAACAGGAGGACAAAGAGGCAAAGAAAGACGACACTGGAGGCAAGGATGAGAACAAAGAAGGCGATACTGGTGGTGTGAATGGTGATGCGAGAGACAGTGGTGACAAGCAAAAGGGGGCCAAGGATAAGAAATAGCCTATTAAAACGACTGGAAGCAGACAAACGCGGTTCTCCTGGGCTGCTAGGAAAAAGGTATGGGAGTCGCTCAAAGCTGAACACTGCTCGCATTTGTACACTGGACTTGTTGCATCAATACACAAAAAGGACAAAACACCGGTCTTGGCGTATAACCCAACCCCTTCTGCCTGGATTTTGGTTCCTAGCATTGCGTAAGCGTTGACCTTGGATGCTGCGCCTGTGAATGCGTTTTTGAAGAATTTTCTGGGTTGAACTGAACTAACCCTGCTAGACGCTGGAAACTAATGCCGCTATCTCATATTTCGAGAAAACTCTATCAGTGGACGTGGCTCGTGATGTCGTCCATTCCGCCATTAAGCAAGCCAGAAGATGCTTACAGCAGGGCACGTGGTCGCTGTTAACGGATGTGTAGCGCAGGGAAAATTCTCCTGGCAGACCGTCTGAATCAGAAATACATGCATTTCCTGTGTGAGCGCCCCTAATTTCGTCTGTCTTTCGATTGCAAAACTTATCGCGAGAAAAATCGTTACATGAACAGTTCCAAGCCGCAAGATGTATGATATGGACTCTCGACAATGTGTCTTTAGGCACGGCTCGCGAAATATTTTCAGAGGATGACGACTGAACGGCGTAAGCTGGAAATAAATTTAGACCGATCACCAAACCTTTGTCTGAGAATAAACGATTCTGGTTGCGACCAACCTTGTATGTTGCTAGGCTCGTTGGGCGTCTCTGCTCTGGCCTGCAACCTAGCGACAAGTTGTCTGTCTATTAAATCCAGAGCCGGCAAGACCAAGTTCGGGAAAATCACATGAAGTGTAAGCAGTAAACTCCGAAATCTTGGGTTCGCTTCATGATGTTGCTGTTGCGGATTAGCCTGGGATTGCTGGATTGAACATTCGCCAGACTCGGAAAGTGAGGTGATAAGCGATGACAAAAGTCGCTGATGAGCTGGAACTGAGTCTGCTGTCATGACTTCGAGTTTACAGGGTAAGGACTTGCTGACGTGACTATTGCCTATACCAGAGCGTTCATAGCGCTTCAACTAGTAGATGACCTGGAATGGTGCAGCAACCTGCAAGAAGTAAGAGAGTCTGGTGCCACTCGAATTTGAACGTCTTCTCTAATAGACATCCCCAGTGTCCTAGTGTGCAAGTACCTAGGTACCTATCTGGTATGCAGTTATCAATGGCCCCCTGACCCTCAAAACGAAGAGGGAAGAGACCACAAATCGAAGGCCCCTAAAATAATCATGTAACAAAATGTTTTTATTTTTATCTACTATATAATTGTATATTTCATCAGGCAAATAAGACGATGTAGTGAGATGCTATAATGGTTGTCTGGTTGCTTAAAGCTAACACGATATTACGACGGTATTGGTGAGCAAAAATTTAAGTTTAATATAGGACAGTGTCTTTGTAGTTGCTATTTCCCAGTCGGAAGAAAGCCCACAAGGGTACAATTGAAAATCATCTCCATAATCTCTGATACCAACCGGCCAAAGGCCCCAATTTGTGCTGATGAATACACGCTGGAAGATTTCAGACCCAATCTTTCGGGTCCTTCAAGATGTCCACGAGGCGCTGCTCCCTACTTTTGGGCTCGGGTTCATGCATATATTTCCAGCTTGCAGTCAGAGGCAGACTCACAAGAATGCTTTCCACACGGGAGCCCGGGGTGTTTAGCCCAAATGCGGTCCCACGATCATGCACCAGATTAAATTCTACATACTTGCCTCGTTGCAATTGTTGCCAATCCTTTTCATGTTCATTAAAGGGCATATCCTTGCGTTTTTCGAGTATTGGTAAGTACGACGGAATGAAAGATTTCAGACAGTCTTGAACGAACGCAAATGTGTTCTCTTGGTCACGCTCGGCTTCATCGAGGTCATCAAAAAATATGCCCCCAATACCGCGGCATTGACCCCTGTGCTTGTTGTAGAAGTATTCATCGCACCATTTCTTGAAACGAGCATAGTAGGTCTTGTCGTGCGAGTCGCAAGCGTCCTTCAGTGTTTTGTGAAAATGAATGGCATCTTCATCGAACAGATACGAAGGTGTCAAGTCGCTACCACCTCCAAACCACCACGCTTGAGAGGAACCATCCGGATTTGCTGTCTCAAAATATCTGTAGTTCAGATGCACAGTTGGCGCCATGGGATTCTTGGGATGGAGGACCATGCTCAACCCAGCGGCAAAAAAATCGAGTGACTCGACGTTTGGATCCAGCATCTTATGGTTCGCATGCATTTTCTGAATAGCTGGTTTTGGAAGAGTTCCATACACCACGCTGATATTGACGCCAGCTTTCTCAAACACGTTGCCATCTTGGAGAACGCACGTTATGCCCCCTCCCCCGTTTTTGCGCTCCCACTCATCCTTTCGAAATTTGTGGCCATCGACTTTCTCAAGTTCTTTAACGATTATTTGCTGTTGCTCCTTGATAAACTTTTCCATCCTGAGTCGCATTGGCGAGTCGTCACTGATCGCGCTTTCGCGTTTCTTCTGTGCGTCCTTCTCTGCGAGCGTCGCTACGTCGAGTTTGGCACTAAAGCCGGTGTTCTGGGTAGAAGCCTAGAGTAAGCAGCTTGTTCAGACTTATTTTGTGAAGCGCTGTTGACCTAGTTACTTACCAATTGGAAGGCCAACGGAGCACCGAGGGCGATTACAAGAAAAGCAGCCCATTTAGGCATTGACGGCGATCGATGTGCATGTTTGGTGGATTGAAATATCATCCGTCGGCGAAGAGCTGAAGGAACATGGGTACTTTGTTTCGGTAAATTCCAAAGGCGATGGATGGCTGCAGAGCTCAACCGTGAACCGTAGCGGCTTGATGAAGACATTATCGAGGGGAGCAATGCTCGGAGAGAGTAGTTTGAAGTTGTCTATAGCCGATCTATCCGAATGCACTAACCCTACGGTGAAGACCACCTAGACCGAAAGGGATTTGATGTCTCGTCGTCTATATTGATATAGTGCGCGGGCAAACTCGGGAAGCAACTCGTACATAAAGAGGAATCGAATGATGTTCGAACAGAAAGCAACAGATGCAAATCAGCTGTTGATGCTTGATTGCGGGTCAAAGTGGGTACCGTTTACATTTACCACAGCTAATAGTATCTCTTGGGTGCTGGTAAGAGTACGCAGCTAATAAAGGTTAGTAGTCTGTAAAGCTACAGCTATTATTCGTAGTAGCACTTGTTCCCTTACCGAATGCTGTTGCACGAAAAAAAGAGGCGCAGCCGATTGGCCACTACTTTGTGGTTTATCATCTCATATATGCCTTGCAACAAATGCGTAAGGCAGATAAAGAGAAACACGTGTTCACACGATGCGACTCTAGGTATAAGCAGGTCCTGGACCCTAAAAGTGTAGTAAGGAGTACTCAAGTGTTGTCGGAAAGTGCGGTTGTATGTAATAAGCACTGAGGGATGGCAGACCACCTGACGAGACGGGCTGGTGGGGTAGACTCGCATCTAGAAGTGATCATTCAAACATATGGTGGGACATCGCCTGAGGTATAAAGTAAACTCTAGAGTTGGAGGTAATACAACTTGTCTTTCGGATTACCACGGTGAGCTCGTTCTCTACACATAGAGCTTGGGAGGCTGATCTTGAAGTACTATTCGCTACACCGGGAAGATGTAACAAAAGTTGACATTGCCATTCTGGTCGTTTCTCTGAACAAATATCGTAAGGCTGGCAATCTGATTCTACTAAGCCACCTTTTTTGCCTTGGTGATTCGTGTCGGTCTGACTTTACCATATCGGATGTGGACTAGTGTGGGTATGCCCCGCGCTTTTCGGTCCTCGTGCCTGTCACTGCCTACCACCGACCTTCCTCGCTCGGTCATACCCAGCTTCCCTCCTGCCACAGTCTGCTGCCTCGTCATCACCTGAACGACCTTTCATCGATCCCAAGACTTCCATCCTCCATCAAGTGCCCACCTGTTGTCTTCGGGAGAACAACTTGGTATGTATATTATCTCACTGTACCTTACTGCCTGGGAACCCAGTTCAGCACCTCGAGCTTACATCAGTTGTAGAACCTCACGCCATACTCCGATAACTTTGACCATGCGAAGCAAATTCAAGGACGAGCATCCTTTCGAAAAGCGCAAAGCAGAAGCTGAGCGCATCCGACAGAAATATGCGGATCGCATTCCTGTAAGTCATTTACCAGTCCATCGTATGGCACAGCCTTTGTCGCACACCGCGCTTCAACTGCGACCTTGGCTCGCTCTTCCTGCTATCATTTATTTTCCTCGATTTTACTGGGCTCTTACGTTGTCTGACGCTATGATTCATGGTATAGGTCATCTGCGAGAAGGTCGAGAAGAGCGACATTGCTACTATTGACAAAAAGAAATATCTGGTACCGTCTGATCTGACGGTCGGGCAGTTCGTTTATGTTATTCGCAAGAGAATCAAGCTGTCCCCAGAGAAGGCCATTTTTATTTTCGTGGACGAGGTGCTTCCGCCGACCGCAGCTCTGATGAGCAGTATCTACGATGAACACAAAGATGAGGATGGGTAGGTTTTTTAAAATTCCACCTCCGAGCTCTTTTATAATACTACCATGTACTAAGAATAATGCTTACAGATTCCTTTACATCACCTACTCCGGCGAGAACACTTTCGGTGCTATCTCGGGCTGATGATTCGCGTTCAAACGATCTCGGTTTAGATTGATGACAAAGGCGTTCCGGTTGTGCTGTGCAGACACAAACTTCTTATTTGACTTGGCGATGATCTTAAATTGGCTCTTCTGTTATGACGCACCTCCATTACCTTCAACAACGCGATTTTAATCAGTAGCAACTCGGTAACAAGTACTAGTTTAACCGTTTGTGTATGATCGAGGATGAATGAAAACGCCTTAAAGAGACTTGAAGCAACCCCACAGCGGACAAGCATGAATGAGGCTATGTTATTGGCATTCTTTTGGCACAACTGCTTTAATGGCATTAGTTGAACGTAGAATAGCAATATTGGACACGCCCTCACTTCGTGTAAATGGTAGAGTGCAAAAAAGTCTGTGATTTAATGTGAGAGAGCAAACAAGAGTGCATGTTCTTGAGGCTCGAAGGGCCGTCTGACCTCCCTTAATGTCAGGCCAAACCAACAAGGAGATTTCCCATCATAGGTGCTCGACAGAATGATAGTGCTAGTCTATTTGGTGTAGAGCTATCGGAACCGAAGCACGTCGAATCCTAGACAATGTCTTCTTTTCCCAGGACTACTCGGTTCAGCTCTAGGTAAGTATCACGGAGTAAAGCTTACTGGTTAGTGTCTGGCCTTGGTGTTCATTCAGTCATTTTCTTACCATAATAGGTAGGCAGTCAGGTATTTGGAGACAGACCCTCGCATCGCCGGTAATGAGTGGAATGGGGCTGGACTTGCCTATGACAGAGTACCACTGTCTTTGACGATTGCGACGGCTTTTGTCATCACGCACCACTTTTTTCTTCTACACCGAAAGCAGATGCCAGCCGGCGAGGTCCTTATGATACCGCGGTCTGCAGCCGAGCTCTCCAAGACGGCAATACTTCTCACAACCATTAGCACGTACACGAACAACCCAGGGAGGTACACGAACAACCCAGGGAGGTACACGAACAACCCAGGGAGGTACACGAACAACCCAGGGAGGTACACGAACAACCCAGGGAGGTACACGAACAACCCAGGGAGGTACACGAACAACCCAGGGAGTCAGCCAATGAATCTATCGCCATGGTGTACACTTGACCCACGCATGATCCATGTCAAGCGGCTAATACTCCGCTGTCGACCTCCCATCAATTTAGCAAAAATATCTTGGCGTCAACCTGCATCAACCCCGCCCGCTACTCCGTACACGTTGTATTACTTCAGACAGAGGCAGAGAGGCCAAGGAGACGACAGCTTGTGTGGCTTTCTCTTCTTATGTGCCGTACCTGATCTGCCCCCGCGCCCACCATACCATACTTTAGTTCTCCTGCTCAGTGGACAATAGGAAACAATAAGATCCTTTGTGTGCGGTACGCTTCTTCTCTCTGCCGAGACCAAAGTGAGGTTCACAGGACCTGAAACGGGGCTGACAACAATGCAGGCCTTGCTTGCACTTTTTTTTAGACTCACAACAGTACGACCTAGCCTGTTGCAGGTAAATGAGAAAAGCCTCACTCCAGCCCAAAGAACAGACTTTCTTTGATCGAAATAGGCGCTGTGTAAAAGGTCAACATGGATCCTTTGACTTGACTGGATCTCCTTTCTTCAACGGGCTGGCGCTTAAAGGCCCGGCCCCACTTCAAGCGCTGTTCACAAGACAATAAGGACGACTGGGGTGCTTGTGTCTGACCGATCACAGTCGCGATTCATCCATTGGTTCAAAGTACTCAAAGATACTAGATAGTACGATTTATTTGCTTGTCCGTGAACCGAATCTCGTGTCCACACCAGCTTCACGTCGGCAAGTTATTGTGTACTGTACCTACCCGTATTTCCCAACGGGCTATCATGAATACTAACACCTTCTCATGTCTCCTGTAAACCTGCAGAGTCCTTGATTTCTCTTTAAACAACAAACTTCTATGCACTCTTGATTTTCCCTCTACGCGGTGGCGAAGCCTAGTACTCTATGGGACTGTCAAGCCGCTCTGTGTCCGTCTTCCTGCTCCCCTATTCTTAAGATAACGACGAAGCGCCCCACGGACGAGAACCACTCGGCCGTTTCATTCTCGTGTGCCTTCCAAGATTGGTGGTAAAATCAGAATGTTTTCACGAAAACGAATACCGCCACTGTCATGTCCAGACGTACCTCGTTCACTTGACTCGAATTCACTCGATGCCGAAAAAAGGACGCAAAAATTGGCAGAGACAAGACACCATAACTCGTCTGTTACGCCTTATCTTGGGTTACGATCCCGATTGTCCCAAATTTGGATCAACAGGTGGACTATCCTTCTCGTCTTAGTTCTTATCCGCCTCGTCTTGCTTTTAGCTCAGTTGGATGACAACGTCGGAGATGCCAAAAGTCGTGCTCTATCTGCCTGCACAAAAGTTGAGGATATAGGAAGCGCCATGGCATCCATGCCACATTACCTCTCAGTCGGTGTCAATGACCTCGCTGCGTCCGGCATAGAAAAGGCCGTGCACGCCATGGTAAAGGCCCTGGATTTAATAATGCAAGGCGTCGAAGGAATTATTATATTCTACATCAACTTCCTCACTGCTACATATGTGTGCTTAATTACAGCTTTGGTACATGGTAGCTTGGAGGTTGTCGCGTCCGTCACAAAAGATGCAACAGCGGCCATTAACAAAATAGTCGATAAAGCCAGTGTCGAGATCAAAGACATCGCAGGAGGACTTGAAAATTCCATCAACGACATTACAAAAGGAATTCAGGACTCGATATTTGGGAAATTCGTTCCCAAAATACCGAAGGTTGACTTCTCTGGACCAGTCAATCAGTTGAAAGGCATTCACCTCAACTCAAGTGATTTCGTTACAGATGTGCAGAAGCTCAACAATGACCTACCAAATTTCGAGCAAGTACAGAACCTGACAAAACAAGCAATCTCAATGCCGTTCAACATAGTCAGAGAAGCTTTGAATCAAAGTTATGGCTCATACAAGTTTGACAAGAAGAATTTTCCCCTTGCGCAGAAACAACAATTGAAGTTCTGCTCCGATAACGACAAGCTGAGTAGCTTCTTTGACAAGCTTTTCAAGCTGATTCACAAAGCTAGGGTTGCGTTTGTTGTGATTCTGTTGCTTCTTGCTGTTGCTGCCATTGTCCCAATGACCTGGATGGAAATTCGGAGGTGGCAACGACAAGAGAAACATGCCAAACTCGTCGAGATGCACCAATACGATTCTCTAGATGTGGTTTACATTGCATCGAGACCAGCTACGGCGACTTGCGGTATCAAATTAGCTTCCAGGTGGACGGGCAGGCGGCAGGTCCTGGTCAGATGGTGCGTTGCTTATGCCACCTCTGCCCCTGCCATCTTCGTCTTGTCTCTTGCCTTGGCAGGTTTCTTTTCATGCTTTTGCCAGTTCATCATCTTGAAAGCCGTTCAAAGGGAGGTACCTGCGCTAGCAAGTGAAGTTGGTGAATTTGCGGACGGCATCGTTTCCAAACTGGAACAGGTATCCAACCAATGGGCAATTGACGCCAACGGTGTTGTTCAGGGCCTGAATGACGATGTCAACAAAGACGTCCTCAACTATGTTGCGAATGCTACTGGCGCCGTCAATGACACCCTTAACACCTTTGTCGACACCATGCAGAAAGGCTTGGAGACGGCCTTTAATGGCACAATCCTTCTCGATCCGATTAAAGCCGTCCTTCACTGTGTGATTGGTATCAAAATTGAAAGTGTTCAGAAAGGGCTTACTTGGGTCCACGATCACGCACATGTGGAATTTCCATTGTTTGAAAGCAATATATTCAGTTCGGGAGCCCAAACGAGTATATCTGGCGACTCTGACCTCAAGACATTTCTTGCTTCTCCATCCTCAGTTACCACTGATGAAGTATCCGGAGCTGTGAGAAAGGTTACCAAATGGCTTCAGAATAATATGATTCAAGAGGCGCTCATTTCGACGGGCATATTGCTTGTATACGTAATCGTCGTCCTGATTGGATTGAGTCGAACCCTGGCTGGCATGGCGATGCCTGAATGAGACCACGAGGGGGATAGATTTTGCCGACTAAGGGCAGATGATAGGCAACCGCCCAGCCCTCGAGGAAGAAAAGAGAATCATGATGGTTTTTTAAATAAGAAGAGTGAAAAGCCAGATTCGTTCGGGGACGGAGGTGGAACCGACGCGCAAGCCTTCACCGGTACCGAGCCAAACGCTACACTCCGACGCGATGTTTCAGAACGCCATTTTTGAAGCTAAATAATCCGTGTCTTGCGTTTCTGTCAAGGAAGCAAAGGCCAAAATCAAAATACGCGCAACGCCGTCTTTCGGCATGTTTGTGGCACTTCGACGTGGACAGCCCACTTTCTTTCCATTAGATGTTAATGCTTATCAGTTTAGCAAGCGAGCTGAATTTGTACCCAGGCTAGTATAGCAGTAAATAAGACCTGGACAGAGGAGCCTGTGTCTACCCAAGAAGCCAAGCCTTCCTTGTCAGATGCAATGGCTCATCTTCATCGTCGTGTAAGCCTTTGGATAGGAGCGACGACTCTAGGCAGGTCACAATCTGAATGATACAATGTGTAATAATCCCGAGAATTTTCTTAGAAGATTGTTTCATGTCGCTGGCTCCAGAACGCAATTGATTACACTGAGCTTCTATAAACTGTCTTAAAATACCACGGGGCGATTCGATACTAACACGAGATATAAGAGCAGGCATGGGCCTCATTTTGGAATGGCTTATAGGGCTCGCAGATATTTCCTCCGTTTGGAATGTGAGAGAATCACAGACAGCATAGCGTAAAATGCGAAGAATAATAAACGTTTGCGATAGAAATTGGGACAACGCAGAAGAATATCGCATTGATGAGTCAACTGTGGGGATGGTTACTTGCGAGGCGACTCACGGGTGGAGGCGGCATGGTGATGGATGGGCCGTGTTGCGAGTAATTTCTGAACAATCGGACTGATGAGGATGCTTACTCTGTATTGTAAGAAGATACATTAGTGGGTTCCGAAAGCAAACTAGGGAAAGCGGCGGATGCATATTTAATGTTTAACGGATGCGCGTTTAGTTGTCCGTGTCGAGGTGGTGCAAAACAGCGGGTGCTGATTTAGGTAAGTCCGAGAAGGAGAATGAATGCACGGCTGCTGCGTGGGCGGAGGGTATCGTTGCGGAACGGAGACCTTGCGACTTGACCAGCTGTGTCGATAAGAATAAGAGACTGACGCCGCCACCAGTTGTTACGTCCACTTCTACTCTCGCCCATCATTTGGACAGCACATCACCTTTCCACACGCTTGTCCAAATCTCATTGTTCTTTTAACGATGGATTGTATAAAGCAAACGTTTCAGCGATGCCAAGCGCAAAACAAGGTTAGTTGTTGTTCACAATACCCCTCTATCTCCATCTTCCTTCCTCGCGGGGCACCAGCCAACGTGACAACAATATGGCTTGGTCATATCGATTAAGTCTGACACATTGCATCCCAAATAGGCGGCACTGGTTACATATGTAACTGCCGGATTCCCAAAGCCCCAAGATACCCCCGAAATTCTTCTGTCGATGGAGAAAGGTGGCGCAGGTATTGCGAACCGATATCCCTGTTCTCGATGAGGGTGGTGGGCACGTTGACTGATTTTCCTTTGCCCTAGACATTCTCGAACTTGGAGTGCCCTTCACCGACCCAATTGCCGACGGACCGACAATCCAAACAGCAAACACTGTACGGCGCCCCATCAGACCGTTGCACATGAATGATAACTGACTTTTCAGGTGGCTCTGGACCATGGGGTGTCAATCGAAACCACTTTGGGCATGGTGAAGAAGGCTCGAGAACAAGGATTAAAGGCCCCTGTGCTGCTCATGGGCTATTACAATCCGTTATTGCGATACGGAGAGGAACGCCTACTCCAAGACTGTCAGGCAGCTGGCGTCAATGGCTTTATTGTCGTGGATTTGCCCCCTGAGGAAGCGGTTTCATTTCGAAAGCTTTGCACCAAGGGAAAGTATGTATTACATCGCATTCTCTGCTTCACATGTTGTCACGTTCACGCACTAACTGCGACTTTCTTTATAGCCTTTCATACGTCCCGCTAATCGCTCCTGCCACATCAGATGCCCGCATGAAGATTCTATGTCAGTTGGCCGACTCTTTCATTTACGTAGTATCCCGACAGGGTGTCACCGGGGCATCAGGATCCTTGAGCGCGAACCTGCCTGCTCTCCTTGACCGAGTCAAGAAATACAGCAGTAACAAACCTGCTGCTGTTGGCTTTGGTGTTAGCATCCGCGAACATTTTCTCAGCGTTGCCAACATCGCCGATGGTGTTGTTGTCGGTAGTCAAATTATCACCACGCTGCAAAAAGCTGCCTCTGGCCAAGGCCCTGCCGATGTCGAAAATTACTGCGCTTATCTCTGCGGTCGCGATTCTCTGCCTCTGGATAACACAACCCGTGAAGTGGGTGTGGTCGAGGCCATTAGCCGTGCAAGGGGGCCTGCCGGTGACAATGTTACTGTTGATGCTGTCATTACCGATGGTGATCGTATGACAGCTGAACAAGACAGCGCACTTGTCGCGAAACTCGCGGCGCTACACGGCAAGATACCGGAGAGGTTTGGCGAGTTTGGTGGACAGTACGTACCCGAGAGTTTGATGGACTGCCTGTCTCAGCTCGAGGAAGGGTTCAATCAGATTAAGGATGACCCAGAATTTTGGAAAGAGTATCAGTCTCACTACGACTATATGGGACGACCGTCTCGTCTGCACATGGCGGAGAGATTGACTCAACATGCAGGCGGCGCTAATATCTGGCTCAAAAGAGAGGATCTTAACCACACAGGCAGCCATAAGATTAACAATGCGCTAGGCCAACTTCTTCTGGCGAAGCGCTTGGGAAAGACCAAGATCATTGCGGAAACTGGCGCCGGCCAGCATGGCGTGGCAACAGCAACAATCTGTGCCAAGTTTGGTATGGAATGCACGGTATATATGGGTGCTGTGAGTTCAACTGCGCTCAAGCCATCATGTACCAGAAATTTGACTGACATTCTTGGCAGGAAGATGTTCGCCGCCAAGCTCTCAATGTGTTCCGCATGAAGTTACTCGGTGCCAAGGTAGTGGCCGTGGAGGCCGGAAGCAAGACACTTCGTGATGCGGTGAACGAAGCCCTCCGAGCTTGGGTCATCGAACTTGACACCACACATTACATCATTGGTTCAGCAATTGGCCCTCATCCATTCCCGACCATCGTCAGAACGTTCCAATCTGTAATTGGTGACGAAACCAAAAAACAAATGATGGAAAAGCGAGGCAAGCTCCCGGATGCAGTTGTTGCTTGCGTGGGTGGAGGTAGCAATGCCGCGGGCATGTTCTACCCCTTTTCGAAGGACCATTCAGTTAAGCTCCTCGGAGTTGAGGCAGGTGGAGACGGCGTCGAGACTGGGCGACACAGTGCCACTTTATCGGGAGGCTCAAAGGGCGTACTTCACGGAGTAAGGACCTACGTCTTGCAGGATGCTAATGGGCAGATTTCGGAAACACACTCTGTATCGGCCGGTCTAGACTATCCGGGTGTCGGTCCGGAGCTCAGCTCGTGGAAAGACGACGAAAGAGCCAAATTCATCGCTGCTACAGATGCACAGGCTTTCCAAGGATTCCGGCTAATGAGTCAACTGGAAGGTATCATTCCGGCGCTTGAAACTGCTCATGGTATTTATGGTGCTATTGAACTGGCCAAGACGATGAAGAAGGGTGAAGATCTCGTCATTTGCGTCAGTGGTCGTGGCGACAAGGATGTGCAAAGCGTTGCCGAAGAGCTTCCTAGACTGGGACCGAAAATTGGATGGGATTTACGTTTCTGAAAATAAAGCAGGGGAAAGGCGTCTAGTGGTCAACGCCTTTCAATGACTTATATATTACCTCTGCAAGGTTCTACGGAGAAACAAGAAAGGGCTTTTATTTTGTACACGATGTGGAGTAATGAAGTATACCACAGGCGTTTTTAGACAGTAGTTATTGATTTGGCATCAAAAATTTCACCCGCATCATCATTCGCAAACTCTTTAAGAAGCTCAAGCTCTGCTTCATCCGACAACTCTCCAACGCCCTCGATATCAGCCAAGCTATCGTCTCCCAAGACAAACGCATCAGCTACGGCCGCTCGCATTCCGTCCAATGTTTCCCTACTCCGCACACTCAGCGGTCCGGGGGTAGCATAATCGAGCGCAAATTGTATAATGTCGTCTTTGATCTCAATCTCCTTGGGTGATAATCCCAAGGTAGCTCTTTCTTCGTTCAGTCGATGTTGAACAGCTTGGGTTTGCATCAAAATCCAGCGTAGGTTCCAACCGCCAGGTCCGAGTTCCTTGATTCGTGCAGGTTTGCTCTTGAGAAGATAATTCTCGATACCTCCCTCTCGACGAATGGTTTTGAGTACGCGTAGTGTAAGCCGCGTCTTGACACGAGCTCCCAAGGCGGGTGAAAAGAATGCCTTCACATGGACGTTCGGCCGCCAGAATCGACGAGATTTATTGTTGTGTCTTTCAACCACGTTGTTGCCGAATCGGATTCGAGCACTGCCGTAAAGTCCACGGTTGGATTGCTTGTATACCCGGCGCTCACCATATGGGTAAGGGGGAATCAAGTCCGAGGGCAAACGATGAGGCTTGATCGTTTTTGTGTTTCGAGGCGCTGTGGTCGTGAACGATCGCGATGGGGAGTTGTGGAGCTTGTAACAAGCCAAATGCCGTGGTCTTGCAGTCGCTGCTTGGGATGATAAAAGGGAGGTTGACGGAATCTGCTTTGGAAGTGCTGACGCGCCTTTCGTGGACAGAACGGCCGCCACTGCTCGCTGGACACAGCCGAAGGGAGCACCTGTCCACATGCTGGGGCGCTGTGCCTACCAAGATGTAAATAAATATGTGGGAGAATTTCGATTTGATCCTGAAATCAAGGCATTGGAGCCGGAAGCCGGGGCCTCAGGTTCGGTCGCGTTATAGTCGATGATTAATTTACCTAGGTAACCTAGGTAGCTTAGAAGGACATTTTTTTTCCCCCTTGTTAATCATGTACCCACCGGCAGCGTGCACTTTAGCTGCGAGAGACGGGATGAGCAATCTTCCGTCCCGCTGGGCAATAATGCATCAGGTGACTGCGTGGCTATTTCGTGATGAGCTCCGGGTAAGGCTTCATCGAGCGACCCCCACTCGTGGCCGACTTGCTCCCCCCCAACAAGGACTTGGCAACAAGGAAGTAATGCCATTCATCGTGTCATGTTCCCATACATAAGGCCCCGGACACAATGTTGCCGCCGGTGGATGAGAATGTCATCCGAGACAATCCAGGGTTCGCCAAGCTCTACCAGATGTTGCTCAGGGACGTTCTTAACCCAGATGGATCGACCAAACACGATGCTGCCAGGCATGAACGAGACGCTGTACAACAAGTAAGTCAATGTGCTGCTTGCAACAATGTATGGAACCGAGCCTGGATCTTCCCAATGTCACCATTCGGTTGCGGCCGCAGCGAAAGCCATCAATCAAGGAGCTTCGCCCCTGCTAGGTACAATTGGAACTGTACATGCTTGCTTTGCTCCCCGCTTCTAACGTGTTTGCGTCTTTTACTATTCCGCGTAGGATTTGCATCAGCTGCGCATCAATCGGGCAAAACATATTTTGCTAGAGACGGCTATAGGCGCAGTCTCACTTCCTGACTCCAAGTCTCAACCCTCAGAATCATTGAGAACCACGGGAAAAGAAGAAGCAGCAGCAGCAGGGTCTCTCGCAGATCTTCTTGTCCTCCTGCCTTCTCTCATGAGCAACGACCAGCGCATTGACCCGGATGACGCAACCTGTCTTCTTCAAGGTCCGCCTCTCTCCGAACTCGAGAGTCTTCTCCCCGAATTATGTAATCTGGTCTCGGCAAATCTGCATGCCTCAGCGCTTGGTGTCGCCCGAATCACTCATCCATCGACAAACCCGTCGTATCTACACCGTCATATTCCGTCCCTGCCGACCGACCACGCTGCCCTGGGCAATAAACTCTCTGAAGCGAGGTCGGCGCTAACGAAAAGTCGCCTGGAGGCTCTTGTCTCGCTAACAGAGCTTTTGAACTCCCATCTGCAGTCTTTAACACTCGTCGTTCGGTCTCTTGAGTTCAAGCACGGACTTGCGTCGAGAAGGCTTGAGCTACAAGCTTTGGACGCTTCCCAAGAGTCACAACAAACAGAAATTGACGCGAAAAACACTTTGAATGATATCAGCAAAGACCTGTATTCTACCGAGACCATCAGTGCGTTAATGAATTACTCATCTCATCTGAAAGACGCTCAGATGCGTGCTGCAGAGCGACTGCGAGGTTTACAGGCAGAACTTGCCGAGTATGGTGTTGGTATCGATGCGGACGGAGGCAAAGAGAAGACGATGAGAGAAATGGCCAGGATATACCACGAAATAGAAACCCAGATGGAAGACGTTAAAAAAGACCTTGTTCGACTTGACAAGAGAGCCTGAATGTTGGGGTCAATGTTGTATTACAAGTGGACCGGCAGCGCATCAGCAGCATCATGCAACAGGGACAGTTGGGATTCTATGAAGTGATCCAAGTCCTCCTGGCTCATATATTTTTGCTACAAATACAAATTTTCAACGTTGGCACCATGGGCCAACAACGTTCCAGTCAACACTGAAGTTGAAACAAACACGACAAGCTTGTCCACGTTGAAACTTCGCCTTCAGTGTGCCCTTGTGGTGACACAGCAGAAAAGCACGTTCAATGATCGCCATCGATCAAAAGACGGGCTCGAAACCCCCGAATCCAGCGTGGTCAATTAACCCTTGACGTTATAAATGGCCTCGGCCAATCTGCCGACATTGTCGGTAGTAATACCGGCGACGGAAATACGACCATCCTTGGTAGCGTAGACCGAGAACTCCTTGGCAAGCTTCTCCATCTCCTCGGCAGTCAGGCCGGTATAAGCGAACATGCCAATCTGGCTCGTAATGTGTGACCAATCATGCTTGGAGCCTAGCTTTTCCAGATTCTCTTTCAGGAGAGCGCGCATAGTGATGATGCGGTCAGCCATGCCTTTGACCTCGTCGAGCCACTGCTTGTACAGCTTGGGGCTGCTCAGGATCTCAGTGGCGATACGAGCACCATGAATGGGGGGGTTAGAGTACAGAGGACGGATGAGAATCTTGAGCTGAGAGTCAACTCGCTTCTTCTCAGCGGCATCAGCGCACACCAGAGAGAAGGCGCCGACACGCTCACCGTAAAGACCCTGTTATGCGACAAGCGCACGTCAGAACAAATTGCCTGGGGGCTTGAAATCGCCATGACGGGGGAGACAAAGTCAATAGACGGGGAAAAAAAAAGAAATAGGGATCTTGCTTACCATGTTCTTGGCGAAAGACTGGCACAGGGCAATGTGATGACCTTCCTCAACGAAATGGCGAACGGCGAAAGCGTCCGTGTCAGTGTTGCCACTGGCAAAGCCCTGGTAAGCCATGTCGAAGAAAGCAAAGTGGCCGTGCTCCTTCACCACTTTGGAAATTTGCTTCCATTGCTCAGCGGTAGGGTCAACACCCGTAGGGTTATGGGCGCATGCGTGCAAAAGGAAAATACTCCCCTTGGGAGCAGCCTTGATATCGGCAATCATACCCTCGAAGTCGAGTCCAATCGTGTCCTTGTTATAGTAGCGGTACTGCTGGACTTGAAGACCGGCATCACTGAAAACAGCTTTGTGGTTGGCCCAGGATGGTGTAGGGATATAGATCTTCTTGTCTCCGGGGAAGAATCGCTGGAGGAAAGCGGCGCCGAGGCGCAAGGCACCAGTGCCAGAGATGGACTGAGTGACGGCCACGCGGTCCAGGACGGGGGAGTCGGCTCCGTAGGCGAGCTTGGCGGCCAAGGCAGGGAATTCAGCAACGCCAGTAATGCCAGCGTATTCCTTGTTCAGCTTTTGGCTGATGACCTTCTGCTCAGCTTCGCGGACCGATGGCAGAACGTAAGGCTTGCCTTGATCATCACGATATGCGCCGACGCCTGCATTGATGTGAGAAGTCGTTCATCGGACAGAGTATAGTGAATAGTGAACGGATGTGATTGAGAGGGAGAGGGAGAGGCAAATGGAGAACAAAGGCATACAAGCTTCGTCGACATGTGTTGACTGCGCTCGTTGGGTGACGGGGCATCGAATGACATACCCAGGTTGATTTTCTTGTTGGACTTGTCGGCCTTGAAAGCTTCAGTGATTCCTAAAATTCGACAATAATTAGTATATCGCAATGCATCATGGCAGAAATCACGATTACGAGGAGCAGGACCTACCAAGAATGGCCTATGCAAGAGAAGCAGAATGCCCAGCTATCAGCACAGGAAGGAATGTTTTGTAGGCCGAATGGAGACGAAGTTGGAGGTAAACTTACATCCTAGGGCAACGAGTCAGCGAGATTGATTACATCAGGTCAGGGGATTTCTCAATTGAGTCGTCGAATGAGGCTGCAGCGCGAAGTAGAAAGGTCACCAATTCCAGACTTACAGGAGGACCTTGAGGAACAGCCGACCACGTGGATGCGGCGCGAATGGCTGCGAAATTGGCGCGAGCTGGCCGACGGGTGGCTTGTCGGGTCGCAACTCGAAGTGTAGACAGCATCATGTTGACGAAGGACGAGATGAATGGCGGACGAAAGAAGATGTACGAGCCTGCCAATGTTTGACGTACGGGGATGAGAAGCGTGCGCCAAGGATGGAATTGCGAAAATCAGATGTTGCTCCGAGGGCGGTGGGTATGGATGGGTGGTGTGGTGGGCTGGGCTGGGCTGGGCTGGGCTGGACTGGGTGGACGAAACATTGTCACGTTCAGTAACGAAGCCAGACCTGGCACCGGGGACAGTGCCGACGCAAGCACTGGCTCAATATGCTACATCCACTGTATGGACCGGGATTGACTATTTCCCAGACGAAGACGACAGAGCCACAATATTAGTCGGCAACGGTACAGGAGTACACAACCAACCGCATCCAACGACGCGATCCGTCGTCTTCCAGCTAGCGGTCCGTCTCAGCGACTCCATGAAATGTGTCAAGGCACGTTGTCCGCGGCCGCCGAGGAGGAACCCGGCTTTTGTACTCCGAGGTCTCAAGTCATGGACAAGAAACCATGACGGAATTATCAATATGGCAGGCGAGCACGACTCTCATATTGGTAGGGAAACCCCCATGGGTTAGCTGCCGATACCACCGCGATGCGAGGCCACTTGTCACTTTAAAGCCTCTTAACCTATCAGGGACGAGATTTTTCTGGTTCTATGTACGTACATTAACACATTGCTACAATGGTCTCTCTCATTCCTGGATCCTTGATCGAGCGCTAAATATCGTCGCATGCAGGCTAGTTGACCATCTTGCTACGTCCGCAATCCGTACTGACAGGCAAAACAAACAAGCCACGCCGACGAGAAGGACTGACTACATCACACATAACCGGGCCCCCTTTCGGACTTGGGCTCAACGGCGACCTAGTACTGGTTCATCACTTTATCCTCCACTGTCTCATGGAACACATCCACCTCTGTGCTTGAAAATTTTCTCGCAGAGACTCGGCGCTCGAACAAGACGTCTAATTCTGCGAATGTGCGTCCCCGAGGCTCTGGGATGCGGAAGTAGGTGTAAACGATGCAGCAAAAGCAGATGCCAGCCTGTTCAAACAAATCAAATTAGACCCAGGACCTTGGGATGAATGTCTGTGAAATCAAGTTAGACTCGCACGTACCCAGAAGAAGCCCGTGTAGTTGCTCCAATTCCATTCGCCTGGATTCAGCATGTATGGCGTCAAAACGCTGGTTATGATCCCAACAATGTTGCTGCGAGCTGGTTAGCGATCGTCGACGAAGCCAATGAACGCGTAATTCGTGGCGCTATAACGACATGAAAGAAAGGCGCACCAACAATGCAATAACGAGGTGGTGGTGGACTTACTAGAGATTTCTTCCCAGCACAACCGTCTTAATCTGAAGCCGGCGCGAGGACAATTCGCTCACGAGGGAATAGCACACTGTTCCAACAGTCAATTGGTAAAAGAGCGCCCACACAATCATGATGCTACCGGTAGCAATAGACCCTGCCCGTCGATGTTCCTGAGGCACGAGACCCAGGAACCCGAGGATGAAGAGCATGGCGCAGAGCCCGCAGAGCCCGTGAAGATAAAGAGACCTTCGCCCAATGCCGAGCGTCACCAAGCCCCAAGCTCCGAACACACCTACCATGTTGATGGCATACTGGCCCAGTGCAAAAGAATACGCGTCCTTGTCTGACAGCCCGGCCTGTTTCAAAAAGTACGTTGAGTAGTTTGAGAAGGAGTTGCCGCTCAAGTTCTGAATCGCCCAGGTCATGCAAACAATTTCAGTTCTGCGCAGGTCGACGCCCTTGAAACAGTCCCAATAAGATGCTCCAGAGGTCATCTTCTCCTCCAAGGCTGTCGTGTGCACCATCATGGCAATTGTTTCATCAGCGTCGAAATCAGTTTCCCTGTCAAGGCTGGTCAAACGAAGGAGCGCTTGTTTGGCCTCTTGTGGTTTTCCTCTGCGAACCAGCCACCATGGGGATTCGGGGGCAAAGTAGATGCCGATGAAGAGAGGTAGCGGCCACATCCACTGCAGAGCATAAGGAATACGGTACGCCCATTCGTCGTCGCGCGAGAGCATGGCTCGAATGACACCGATGCCGATTTCTTGTCCCAGGCCCCAGCAAAAGTTGACGTAGGTTGTCAAATACCCACGCAAGGCAACTGGGCATACTTCGGAAGCATAAGTGACGGCAAGCGTTTGGAAGATTCCCCAAGGAATACCACACAGGATCTCAGCGACTAAGAGAGTCTGGACGTTTTGGGCAGTGAAGAAGATTGCGGTGAACGCAGTGATGAGCACAAGACAAGTCATGACGGTGTATCGGTAACCAAATCGCTCCGAGACATAACCGTTGATGAACAGACCAATGATTTCACCAACAATTGCACCCTATTTAGGGAGGTCAGTTATGGCGTCATGATCATGGATCGAAATAAGAAATTGCAAGAATAACAGGCATCGCCCCCCTCTGGTGAAATGAAGATAGCAAGGCTGAGCTTGACTGCAGTCACTTACGTTGCTGAGGCCGGCTTGCCAAGGAGCAGTAATCTCGTACGTGCCTGATACTGGCTGGTATTCGCCATATTTGCGAGTGAATTGTGGAAATGCATCTAAACTCGACCGAAACAGTGCCTCGTTAGCCAATGCGTCAACAATGCATCAACCAAACCCAGATGGATGTGCGGATGGATCCAAGGTGCTGTCTGTCTACTCACAAAAGTTGTTGACAAGACTGATATCGTAACCCTCCATGGCGATGCAGGTGGATATCAGAAGACTCCAGCCAACAGCCTTTGGATATAGCTTGAGACCCTGCCAAAGGGTCATGCCCTGCTCTTTGGCGGCGGCGGCTCTTGCATTTTCGATGACGTTGTGGTGCATCTTGGACGGATCCGAGTCACCACGATCACTGTCGTCAACCCGGGTGACCTCGGGAGACTGATCGTAGCTATTTGCACCGTTCTTATTGTGGGACGTCATGATATAAGAGTATATGTTAAGAAGTTCGCGGGTGCTTGCAGGACGGTGTGACTCTGGGCAAGCCACCGAGTCTCTTTATATACACCGTGTTCCAGCTGGCAATGCGACGCAGATAGCTGTGTAAGAGGCGGAGAAGAGAAACGAGAGGTCGAAGTGGTCGGGCTTGTGACCAAATGTGAAGCGTATCGAGGTTCAAGTTGGGGCAAGACCATGAGTCCAGGCTATTAACAAGTCGAGTGGCTGCATCCATCCCATCTTACTCGATGTATCAAATAAATGGTGGGGAAAATTCCCACGCTTTGGGCCCGCGCATCTCATCTTTGTCCGGGGCCCCCGCCTTTTGGTCCATGGAGTCGTGGACCTCGACTGAGTTTCCCCGCATTGCACGGATGGATGTCAGACAGACAGGAACTATTTGTTTCTGCCACAAATCGAAACAATGGTCTGTTTCTTTTCTGCTTGTCGAGAACGAGACCATGGGACGTTGTGGAAGACGATGGGGGTGAAGCCGTCGCATGCATCCCTTTCAGAGCATCTGACGTGCAAATTAAGAATGTGGCTGGATCTTCACGGTTTCCAATCGTGTTTGAATTGCTTCAAAAGGTGAGAGGTCCACGATGCGTGGGGACCGATCATTGGAGTTCATTATTCCTCTCAAGACACGGCACGGATCAAGATGACCCAAGTAAAGCCTGAGGCTGTGTCAAAAGTTGTTCGAGCACCTATTATTGCCGGGCACAACCATCCATTGCGACGGGCTGGATTTGATATGGTGTCATTGGTGTGAATTAAGCAAGAGCCCACCCTCATCATAGCAAGCGCAACCCGCTATTTCCAGACTCCGACTTGCACAGAACATATGCGGTCATTGAGAGAATGTGAGTCATGCCATCAGAGCAACATGATCAAGTCAGTGGCCTCCTTGTATTGAACATTGAGCGCGCCCCCCTGCGGCAAAACACTGGTCCTGAAGTGATTTGGAGAAGAAATCTCGTGCCTCGCGCCGCACGATTTACCCGCTCTTCCAAAAATCCCGCCACCACTCCTTCAGGCCATACACCTTCTCATCCGCCTCCAGATGAATCTTGACATCATCTTTACCGAAAATCCTCTCGGCTAGGGTTGAGCCTTCTGTTTCCCCTGATCTCACCGTTCCTGCCCTTGAGCGACCCACCGCTCGAACCTTGATCTCATTTGCTATCAGGGGCGCCATATCAGCGAAACACGACTTCAACTCTCGATCGATGGAAAAGTATGGCTTTCTGGCTAGCTCGGGTGCCATCAGATTGTAGCTCCGAGTTATCCTGTTCAAATTCTCAATTGACAAGTCCATGTAAGCTGCCTCGGCAGTTTCCCAGTCTGAGTCGCGAAAAGGTCGTTGGATAACAGGGCCATCTGTCATCGAACCGGCAGGATCTGGAGAGGTAGAGTCACTGGGGCATTCTGTTGCACCAAGACTGGGGGAGGTGCCGTGGTCACTTGAACGCCGCGGGTTGTGCGCCAGCTCTGCTGCGGCGAACGCCTCCGCTCTCCTCATTTGTTCTTCAAGCGATCCTCCCCGGGACGCAATCATTCTTGAGGCATGTCTTTTCCAATCGTTTCTCAGTCTCTCTCTGAAAACTCTAGCAGCTTTCGTCAGTTCTTGTTGTTTCTCAATCCACGGGGGGACAAGCTCCTGTCGCTGAATCATCCTGTTCATGAGGTATTCTGTCGTGTCAATAAAAGGGCTGTTTGCTCGCGGGTCTCGCTCCATCTCTTCGCCACGCGGCAAGTCTTTGAACTGGCCCCTAGCAATCGCATCCTCAATTCGCTGGTTGGCGAGTGCCGCGATTCCGGACAATGTAGAGGGCACAGCCCTGGCTGCCGGCTGGAATCGCTCTCGTCGCTCTGCCTTCATTTCCTCCCGCTCCTCATCGCTCAAGCCCTTGATCGTCTTCACGTCCATGCCGCCGACGTACATGTTTGCCCTATCACGAGCGCTGACAACCCTTTGTCCTGGACTTTGTGGTACACGACGTCGAATTTGTGTGTCGACAACGGGCGGTTGGAATTTGCCACGATCTCCAGGCCTCAGAGGCTTCTTGGCGTCGTGAAGCATTCTGAGCACGGCATCGGCCACATCTTCGGTACCCGTCCAAGGGTTTCCGCAGCTGATGTGCGATGCATGTACTTGCACGGCAGGGGGTGATGATGTTGATGGCGAGATGCCAGCCTGTGCAAAAGCCCCCTTGTACTGTTGTTGAAACCTGGCACCGGCGACTTTATCGAGCAATTTCTCTTTGAGCTCCTCTGAGAAGCCGGCATCCTCGATTGCGCGTCGTCCACTTGCACCGCCTGACGAAAGAGCCTCTTCCGTCGCTTCCTCCAACCTGCGAGACATGGGGCCCGGCTCATCCTTCTTGGGACTACCATGGCCCCCCTTTGCGTCGTGAAGATTGTCATTTCGTGTGCCGTCTTTTGGTCCCCGAAGTGCAGCCGAGTGGTGCAGGCATGTTTTATGTAGAGCTTGAGGCAGGCCTTGAGGAACACAACGGCGACAGAATTTGAATCGTGCCAGGTGCGGAGACTGCATTACCAACGATGAGAATTGTAAGACTGAGAGTAGGCCGATGTGTGGTCGGGTGGTGGTCGGGTGGTGGTCGGGTGGTGGTGGTTCACATTGAGCAATGAGAGTCTGGTATGATTTGCCACTGGCTCAAATGCCGTTTGCTAAATATGGGCTTCGAACAGGGGACTCCGGGGCTGCGGCCACTGTAGCGGCCACTGTAATTGCCCACTCACTGCTGTTCATGGCTAGCGCTCGGAATTTAGGTGACTGGAAGGCGTCAACTGGTCTGACATGCTATGCTAATTCGATTGTCACCACTCAATTATCTGTGAATGGAATGGAAATAGGGTCTGGTATAGTTGATCAAAGCCCTCCAAGAAAAAAAATCACTTGTTTCCAAAGCGAGCTAGCTCACTCTGTCACTCTGTCAGATGCCAAGATGTCCCTCCCTCCTTGGATCGTCAAGAAAACCAAAGACACAAGCTTCGATTGCCTAGCATCAAACAAACGTCTTGTCTGATTCAACAACTCTCCGAATGCTGAATGCAGCAGCTCTAGGAACTGCGCCGACCATACGGCTCGAAGGGCAAAAGAGCCGAGATGACGGCCAACACAATGAAGATTGCTGCGCAAACGTAAAGCGGTGCCGATGTCGCTGTATTGGCCCCGGAGGCTACAACCGCAGAGACTATACCCATGATCCGATTGCACGCCACGGCGATTCCATTTCCTGTCCCTCTGTGAGCGCTGGGGAGCACCTCCGGCGTGTATGCATAAAGAGTCCCGTAGTAAATATTGAGGAAGCAAGCAATCAGACATGTGAATGCAAGGTCTTGCTCTTTTGTTTTAACGGCTGTGTAGGCGAAGAAGAACGCCATGGTGATCAAAGCACCGATGCTCATGGTGTATTTTCTCCCGAGCATTCTGGTGTTGCACATGACCCCAGCCATTATTGGCCCAGGAATGCCGCAGATGGTAGTGATTGCGTAATTCCGCCACTTCTCCGAGGGAGTCTGTTGGTAGCTCAGGCCATGGCTTTCCAAGTATGTTCTTAACCTCGTCAGCATGAAAACATTGTGATTATAGCAGCATGAAGCTTGGGAGCAACAAGCGGGACAACTTACGGCAGGAAGACGTAGAACAACGGATAAGCTAGTCCGATCAACGTCCACGAGAACCATACCATGGCCGTGGAGACTGCGACCTCTTTGGTAGAGAAGAGCCCGCTGAAGTGAATTGCAGATCGTTTCAAAGAAAAGCCCTTGGAGTCTTGAACGGCTCGGATTGTACCGCAAGCCTGCAGCTTCTCCAGAGTCAAGGAGCACGAACGGTTGTATTTGTTGGCTAGGTATTGGAACGTTTCGACTACCTTCTCATCTTCACCCATTCCCAAAAGGTACTTGGGTGTTTCTCGAAGACGAACGAGCGTAATCCGTAGCAAGGACATGACTAGCACCGAAGCACCACCAGTAAAGAGGGAATAACGCCAGCCCCAGTTGTTTTCTTTGGTGCACGTCGCAGCGTCTGTACAATTCCATTTCTCAGGAGCCAAGAAACCCCAGCCGATGAACCCCGTAACCGCTTGCCCAACACCCCACCAACAAGCCAGAAACGTCAGCAGCCATTGTTTGCTGCCAGGAAGATATTCAAGGAAGACGGTTGTGTCCATAATGAGGTTGCCCCCACCGCCGAACCCGAGGAGAGCAATGAAGAGCCCGAGACTCGGCCAGCTAGGCATTGCGCCAGCCACAATACAGCAGACAGAGCACATGAACAGAGAGATATTGAAGGCATATTTTCGGCCAATGATGTCGGCGCTGAAACCCCAGAATATGGCACCCGTGAGCATTCCGCAGTAGACGGCTATGGTAAGCGCGTTTGCGTATCCCTTGTTTTGGAACTCCCTGAACGCCGGGCCAGCGATGATGGACTGGAAGAGAAGAATCATGGAATCCACCGCATATCTTGGGAAAGACAATGTTAGTCATGAGCCCTTCTTCCAGCCATGATGCACATGTTCTCAATCAAGGGAAAATGTTAGCGAGGCCGTGCTTACCCAAATCCATTCAGGAAGAAAAGCTTGAGGTGATAAGGAGTCCATCCTATTTCATCAATGGCCTTCGCCAGCCCAGTCAGCACTACACAATTTGAGGCTGAGATTGAAACATTTTCAGACCCTAGAGTTCTGTTGGCATTGAAATACCCACTGTCCCATCACTCACATTGTTCACCAAGTGCATCTTCATGTTCAGAGCCGGGTCCAGATCTTGAAGAGCGAGGATATCCTCACCGCCGTGGAGTGAAGATCCATCAGCATTTCGATTATCGTCTGGAGCAACGAAAAATACATCCTTGAATTGCTGTCCGGCCACCTGCTGTTCCAGCTTTGCAGTGTCCACTGGGGACTTTTCATGGTTGTGAGGAGCCATTGTCGAAAGGCAATTGATGCTGCGCGTACGTCGAATTGAGCTGACACTATTCGTGCGGGCTAGAAAGATGACGATTCAAACAGCGAACCGTGTTTATATTTTGCATATGCGCCAATGTTGGTAAATTCAGCACAAGTCTGCCCAAGTCGTTTTTGGGACGTCAATATCACTTTGGCGAACACAGGCTGGCGACAGAGGTGCGATGAATCGACCGTGTGTTCATTGCGCCTATTAAATGAGCCGGTTCCTCAGAGGCTTTGTGCAACCAAGAGCAGGCAGAAACAAACGACGGCCACTCAAATCGCGGCGACGCCGCAGGAGTGCGTGTGGGCTTGCCGTGCAGACCAACGATTGCTAGAGCAAGACCTCTTCTGTCGGCGGCCTTGACGAATCGTCGTCTGTGGAATCCGTTGGGCGGGTTTTCTACCCTTTTTGCTAACACCAGACGGTTCCGCCGTTCCAAAGAAAGCTACTCTAGTCTGCGCGTGCTCACTGGAAGAGATCCTGTCGCTTAGGGGCTTTCCAGGCCTTGATAATAGAGGACCCGAAGTCGGATAAGTTCCGACGTTGCAATGGTGGCTTGCCAATGTCGTCATCCTGCAGATTGTTTTGGCTTACAAGTGACAGGTGAGGTAGCACAGATCTTCAACAAGTGGCCAATTGGGATATATCGACTAGTGAGCGAGTGTCACAGTCAGGTAGCCAAACTTGCTGAACTTGCTTCCCTCGTGTGTGCTCCATTCATTCCAACGATTAATGAACCATTAGTGGGACGGACGGACATGCCAAATATCGGGTGTTGTAGAGCGAGGCAAGCAGCGCCAGACAGCTTGCCGAAGGATTCAGGGTTTTTTTTTTTTTTTTTTTTTTTTTTGTGACTGAGTGAGAAACCTCACTATAACCTTGGATAGTCCAGGGGACATGTACGTCGATATACATATCATCCTTGAAAACTCATTCAATGTGGTTATAAACAGCGCAATGTCCAAATTCGTTTGCCGTCTCTGTAGCACAGAGATATCCGACGTTCCTTTTCTTCCAAGCCTCGTATCTCAAGGCATGAGAAGAAACAACAGTCCGACTCCACCTCGGTCAACGAGATCACCTAACTCGGCAGTTTTCATCATGTTCTTCTTCCTTCGATAACTTCGCGATCGAGGACTTCTACTTCACCAGACTCTGCTGTGCGGCGTCTTTCAAGCACCCATCGTGTCTCCCCGCTGTTCTCCTCTTGAAAGTATGACACACTGTCAACCGAACTTTTATGACGGTGACCTCTGACTGAGAGACCATTAAACGAGCTCAATGATTCTCCATCGGGTTGGCCCGTGACATCGAAAGAATTTCTTCTTGATCGTTCTACGAGGGAAGGATCAGTAGCAAGGTTGAAGGATGGATCATCAGCTGTCGCGAGAGGCCCCAGGACAAGTCCATATGACTCATTGTTGCCATCACCAACCAAGGTTTGCGTCGTGTCCTCCTCGGGTATTGATGTCTGCTGCCGAATTTCGAAGCCTGTATTGGCCATGGTCACTGTAGGACTTCCTGAAGCACTTGCGCCGTCGGATTCAGCATCATCATGGCTTATAGCCAGACATGTCGAGGGCTTTCGGCTGTGACTGTGGTTGGTTTGGCCGACGACCCCAAGCGAATTGGCTGACCAAGACAAGCTGGCAATGTCACCGCGTTCGGAACGCGGAGATCCTTCGCGACTGGAAGCGAGGCTCGCTTGTGAACCACCCCAAGCTTTGGAGCGTAGCCGAAGAAGTGCTGATAGTGTCATCTGATCGTCCCGAGTATCAGCCTTCATTGCAAGTTGAGCGAGTCCCGGACTTTGTACGATAGGGGTCGACGCGCTAAAAGGCGGATATCCCAAGCTCATTAGCGAATTCCGATTGGAGTATTCGGATCTCTCTGTAATAGGGGTCAGATTGGGCTCGCGGGAGATCATCCTGCCACTGGTGCTTCGATTTAGTCCATCCATGCCCCCAGGGCCGAAAAAGCCGCCATTGGCGTATTCATAGTCCTTGAGGCTAGCTGAAACGACAGCGTGCGATGCAGCTTGTGAGCCAGGCGGTGCAGAATAGAATCCAAACTCCTGGCCATACCATCCGTCTGAGTCATTGGCCAATGCACTTGCATTTGCCTCAGCGATGATGGCATCATCACCAAAATCAAAATCATCGTCCACCTCATCGTAACCATGAAGTTCGTCATCTTCATCAACCGCAAGGGCATGATCGTCTTCGATGCGGAAAGTTGCTGAGGACGGCGAAGAAGTCCGCTGAAATTTCCCAGTGGCAACCGCTCTGTGAGCAGCAGCAGCTAAAGCCGCCCGATAGGCAGCAACAGACTTATCCCCGTCATTGAGAGACTGTGCGTCCGGCAGACGGCTTGCGTCATCTGGTTCTATGGGTAGATTTTGTTGCCCTTCACGTCTTGTATCATCCGCGCTTATGGATGTGTGTGTGGTGGGGCTTGAGACCGCTGAAGGGGCAGACGTGCGTGAAGTTAAACCAGACTCCCGCTTCAAGCTAGTGTCTTGTGTTGCCCGCCGCAAAGATTGGGCTTGTTGAAAGGCTCCGGGAACAGGACGTCCGAACTGATCGGTATCGTCGTGATCAAATATGGATTCGTCAAAAGGCTGTCCATTGGTTTCTCGTGAGGCCGTATGATTTTCTGAAATGTCCTCTTCAAGACCAATCATGCCATCATCGTAATATAGATCGTCTTCATTATGAAGTTGAGGAAGAGGGATTATATTGGAGTCATGCATGCCCGAATCAGGGACACTATCCTCGCAACTATCGATTCGATTCGAACCGCGAGTGTGAGATGGTATTGGGCATGTCAAAGTTCCAGGAGTATCCTCGGACATCGCAAATCCGATCACATTGCCATCACCGTCTCGGGGAGTCATATTCACGCCAGCGCTATAAGGACTTGCCAAAGTAGACGCCGGATCCGAGCGCTGAAACACAAAGCCCGCAAAATTCTCTTGGTCGTTGTCAGGGTCAGTTTCAACATCGAGAGCACCGAGTCCTGGGAAGTCTTCATCTTCGAGGTCTGCGTTGACCCCCGGAATTTTCTCTTCCAGGCCATCATCGTCCATCATGTCATCGTAGTCGAAAGCGTCCTCGCCAAACTCGTCGAATCTCGAATCTCTATTGCTATCATCGCCGGTTGTTTTACGCTCAAGCTCTCGCTGCCGATGGCGCTCCTCTAGCAGCTTCTCCTGCTTGGCAGCCCCTGCCATGTCGAAGCTAAACCTGGATGACGTGCTCTTCATGTGCTTGGGAATTGCAGCATTCGAGGTTTCCGACAGAGATATATTCCTTGAACGACTACTTCGTACGGATGACGACTTCCCAGGGTCGAGTTCCGGCCTCTCGCATGCAGTGCTATCAGATGCATCTTGTCGTGGAACAGGGTTTCTCTCATCTTTTTCTGAGTAGGTTGCATTGACGTCAGCACCTGCGTGATGTTCTTGGTCGCTTGAGGAGTAGACAGATCTGCTTGACGAACTCTGTGCCGCATTTTTGATGGCCCTTGAAGATTGATTCCTTGAAAATTCGTTCAGCGACTTTGCAACTTTGTTCTGTGGTTCCGATGAAACCCCTTCGACAGAGGAAGATGCTGTCAAACTTTTTTTCACAGCCGTAGAGGTTACGTCCACCAAGACCTGAGTCGCTGAATGAGTCGTAGTATGTGCTTCCCGGGATTTGCGCGGTGCGCTGAAATCGTGGACTCGTGTCCCTCTTATACGAGGGTCATACGCTGGTGCATCATCTTTCTTATTCAATGGCAGAAGGTGCAAATCTGGCGCATTCTGATTGTTTCTTCTTCTCATTAAGAGTGTTGACATTGGGTTTTTCAAGAAGGGAAGGCCTTTTTTACCCCTTTGGGTCTCAAGGCTTGCAGCGACTGGGGGATTAGATAACAACATGGGCGACTCTGAAGGCAGCCTAGCACCAGCCGGTCGTCGTCCAAGGTTCGAAGAATGAGAGCCCTGCAAATCTGTCGGCGTACTGAAAGATGTCATTTTTGTAATCTGCACATTTGTAGAGAATTCTGCGGTTGCCTCCTGATTGTTGTGATTTTGGTGTCGTGAGATGTCCTCGAGATGACTATTGTTTGCCCTATCCACAATATCGATCCTAGTCGTCATCTGCTGTGCTTCTACATCCCGACGATAGTTTTGTAAAGCAGCCCCTCCAATAAACCCTGAATCTCCATTGTAAGACAAGCGATGTGCCTGTTGTGGCCGGATTTCGGGAGTCAGGCCAGCCGTACTTGGACACTCGTACCGCGAATCGGATTCCGAGGAGGCGACTCTCGCAATTGGCGGTAAGAGTGGCGCGTGGGATGCAGTTGCAAAATTTATGATTCCGTCATGAGGCGAGGCAGATTCCAGGGTCTGGGGCGACTCGTTACCGCTGAGCGGCGAGAATGACTGCTGGTGTTCTGGTACAGGAGATGACGGATTTGATGTGCCTCTTCGGTGAAAGCGCAAATGGGAGAGCATATCTGCGGGCCTCGGTGCTCTCCAAGAGTAAAACACTAGCAACTAAACTCGAAATGGCGTGGCAAGTTGTGTTCATCCGATGCGAGCAATGCGCTTCACTCGATACAATTTCGTTCTTCGCCGAAGCAACTTCGAGGCAATCATGTTGCGACTCGACAGGCTTATGGGCGGCCCATGGTACCACTTGTCGTACGAATAGGACGCAGTATCGGATCACAGGTGTGCAGCACAAGCAAAAGGCTGGTCGTTCTATGGCGTGAATGACTCTTGACAGTTGGTGTTAATGTCGAGATCAAAAGCCTGTCATGGTCGTGGCAAAGCCATCGTGTCAAATTGGGCGTCATGGTTGGAATCCTGGAATGTTCTGACAAGCCCCATAAAATTCCAAGGGGGTCGGGTCAGGTCTGTATGCTTACTACGGATTAGCTCACTCACCAATACCGCGCATCTGGCCGTTTCTCCGAAAACACCACCAATATGGCCTCAATAATTTCAACCCGTTGGACGCGTATTTCACAGCGGCTTAAGCGACGGGATGCACCTGGCCAGGAGTGGCCCAGCACGAAGTCATCGACCGGTAATTCATACTGCAGAGGTTTTATTCTGTAGCATCGGAATTGCGAGACCATAGTCTAAGCACTGAGAAGCCAAACCAGAGAGGTCCCTATACTGAGAGATACCAGATGGATGGCACGGAAATGAGCGACCTTACTCATGGATCAACACAAATTACCAACCTAGCTTCCACTAGTAGGTTGGCGGGAACGGCTGTGGCGTTGAGTGTTGAGTGCGCAGAGCGCGTACGCAGAGCGCGTAGAGCGCCTGCTCCCCCGCATTCCAACCAAGGACAGAAAATCGGCAGGCTTGACAGACTGAAGACTTTGGTTTGCTTTCTATCCAGCGTTGCGGCTGCCAAGTCAAAAATGAAGACGGCTGCAACTGCCGGGGGCCTGATGAGAAAGTTCAATCGGTGGCAATACTCCGTATAAGCCGGGTGATCTCATTGCCCAGCTTTTAGGGTCCCGTCATGATCTGGTCACGCTTGGCCAGAAGTCGTCACGAGGGGCTGATAGCGACACCAACCTCTTCAAGCTCAGCCTTCCCCAGCCAAGGCAGCATTGTGTGTCCTAGCCATTCTTCAGGTGCACGAGACTCGCCGTGTAGACAGACGTATGACACCTTGAACTCAAGAGCAAGCAGGACCCGACGACATACACGAGGGAACAACTTCACGTTCGCACCATCTGACCTTGGACTCAAATCTATGTTAAAAAGACTGGCCACCTACCGGGCTGTGAGATGTTTCAAAATGGCAAACAACGAATTCAGCCCCTCGAATCTTGCCAGCGCGATGCAGCTGCGAACAAGAAAGGACAAGGACTTCGAGAAGTTCGAGAAGTTCGAAACCAGCCTCACCGTGGCCAAAAGCTCAAGGGTCCCCTTAGCCCAAGGCCAGCCTAGACTCACCAGCTGGTTGAATAGACTCAAAATATTCCGCCCTTTCGCGAAACCCGTCACCGACGATGAAATTGTCTGGCTCCTCGACAACACGGCGTTCAAGTCTCCCCGCACGGGGGCCTGGCAAGCTGAGTTTGTAGCTGCCATTTTTGAGCGTGAGGATAAGAAAAAGCTCATGGACATGGTATCGGGCATAGTTCAAGCTATCGGGTTGACAGATGACGCGGCAGAGCGAAAGACTGTCGAGCAGAGGATTCTCCCGTTCCTATGGGATGTCTGTCCCGCAAGATTCGTAACCGCTACTCAGCAGTCAGCGAGATTGAAGCTCGGCCCATCCAGCACAAATGGGTTGTCCTCGAACATACTGAATCTCCCCAGCAGTGAAAGGGGTTCACTCATAAGGACGTCGACAAAACTGGGAGCAGGTACTGGAAGTATCACCGACATGCAAACGTACTATGCTGGTGAAGATGGATGGGGCATCATATCCGGTAGGAACACCCATGTCCTGCATTTTTCTTCTTTCAATTGTGATCCGCTTGGTACTCATGAGAAAATAGACGTAGATGATACAATCAAAGTTACGACGACAAGCGACCCAGTTGGAATATTGCGCGAGACCTTTATCAACCGACCACTCCCGATCAAAGGAATGCCTGAGCTTTATGCTGAAATCAAGTCATTTTTGCCCCAGGACACTGCGTGGTTCTATCTCTCCGCGTCTCCTTATAACCTTTACCCTTTCCTGAAGCAATTTCGCAAGCAGTACTATCCTGCGGGAACTCTCATCCTTCGAGATTCGAGCTGGAAAACTGTGGCTGGTCTTCTTTCCGCGTTGACGTTGAGAACGGAGGAATACAAGGTTGACAGGCTCAAGAAAATCCACGGATGGCTACCAGCAAGAAAGATGATTGTGATAGGAGACTCAACGCAGTCAGACCCCGAAGCTTACGGTGAAATGTATGTGCTCATCAAAACCCTCTCCCAAAAAGTCTGGAACAAGCAGCTGATTGTCACTGGCTTAGGTATCGGACCTCGCCCGGTTGGATTCGTCTGATTCTCATAAGAAAGGCCACCAACGCTGCTGAAGTTGGCATAGACGGACGAAAAGAATGAACCGGAGAGATTCGAAAAAGCTTTCGAAGACGTCCCGCGTCACGCTTGGCATGTTTTTGAAGACCCGGCGGAATGCTTGGACATTGTGAAGAAAACAATCAGAGAGGGTCAGTAGATCGGGAAACCATAAGCATTTGGTTCAAGTAAGAGGGTATGCGACTGAGTGGGATTACTCCTTACATGCACCATAATTATGCAGCCAAACCCCCTATGAGTATAAAGTAGACAATGCATTCTTTAGCAATAGTTTTATGGACTTTCTGCATCCCAATTGCCAATGATATACATTGTGAGGGGTTTTTTTTTTCATATTTTGTTAACAGGTAGTACTTGGTACAAGAGTAAACTATGTCATGTCGAATAAAACAGTATCTACAATATGTAACATGAATGTGTGCCAATATGCTTACGTTTATGAACATGTATAAATTGTGTCTACCTGCCGAGGTACTGTAGAGCGTACACAATGCCATTTTGCATGTGACGAGCTAGATTCCCGCGGGCTTTTTTCGTGAGGTCTGCAGACGCCGACGAGGCCATGCTCCGACACTCGGAGAGGGGGTAGGCCGCCTCCACATCTTCCCCAGCTTGTCGCGTTCTGGGTGTCGAGTTTGGTCCGATATTTCCCCCATTGCCCAATCGATGGAGCTATGCGCCGCCCTGGGATCCACCAAGCTGGCGCCTGCTTGCTGCTCACTGACAGGGCTTGCAGCGTCATGCAGCCAGTGGTACGATAATCCCCTGGTCGTGGTGCTGCTAGTGGGCTAGTGCTGCTAGTGGGCTAGTGCTGGGTGGCACCACCTGCAGTCCCGTCCCGGGATCGCGCTTGCTTCTGAAAATTCCGTGTCTAATCCATCAGTCGGTTCTCGTTATCAAAAATTATTATACATAATGGATCCCCGTCTTAGCCACCTCAGGAATGCTCATCTCACCCACCTTCCTTCCATCTTACCACTTCTTCCACCTCGGCCTTCCACAACCAACATTTTCACGCGGCTCTTTCCTGTGCCGTCAACTGCATGCGAGAACCGCCTTTTTGGTTCTTCATCGATCATCCTATTTGCGTCTGTCGCACCCTGATCTCACGTTCGCTGTACACCCTGGGAAGAAAAGAAAAAAAGCCATGTTCGCAACCAGAGCTCTCCGACAGGCTGCAGCGCATGCCGAGCGCACGCCTCTGATCAAATTCATTGGCCCGCGATCAATTCCTTGTGAGCATCTCTCCTTCCAACCTCACGCCTGGTAGCGTGCGTTATTCGTCCTCTGAGGAACAAACGTACTGACTGACCATTCTTGCTAGCATCTGTCGACCACACGCCCAAGCCTCATCCTGCCTCCCCCACCGGACAATTGCCAGAGTCGTTCACAGCTTCCGGCAACAGCTCGTCCGCAGCCCGACACGCCTCCTTCAGCTCCTACCGTGACCATGCTCAGCAGCACGGTCCCCTCCAGAAAACCATCGGTAGCGCCGAGGCCGGTGTTGGTGGCTCCTCAGGCTCTCAACTCGGCTCCATTCACCCTCCTAGTGGAGTCTTGTTCGACATTTCTGAACTGCCTGCCCGATTCCGACGAGCGCCTATTGATTTGGCAGAAATTGAGGCTGTCGAGTCTGGCGGAGCCGCTCTTCTGGGCTAAATATGGTGGCTTGGTAAGGTGTTGAGGGAAGGTTGAGACAAGAAAACAACGGGACAACAGGAACGGGACAGCGGGGGGGGGTGGAAGGGCTGCGTCAAGCGCAGCAACATCAAAATGACTCTGTGATATCACGCAGTATTATACCCCTAGTCACGAGTATCAGCTATGAAGGCGTTGAGTAGCTTTCAGCGACTCCAGTTGCCGGAGACGTACCATTTTCGTCTCGGCACATGAACTTGACGAGGATTGCCACCTCCGTCTCTTGTGTGTCAGCGGAATGAGGAGGGACACAATTGCTGATATGCAAGCACCGGCCGCTTGAAATTTGCTTCTTGCTTAGCAGACAATATTGCCGCTACATTGGAATATTCACACGGACCAGGCTCCTGGAATCGTGGGGGGGGGATTTGGTTGCCCAGCTCGCAGAAACTCAAAATTGGTGCTGGCATGATGTGTGTCCGAACGTGGAATGAGGGCAATAGGTCTTGGAGTCGCGGATACCTTTTTTTTTTATCCATTGACAGCGATCGCGTACACATTCTAGCCAAAAAAAAAAAGCTCCATCCTGGATCAGGATCAGGACTATCTCAAACCAGGTGTACCCTTCAGTGTACACATCTCAGATTTGGTGATGATTGCTTTCGAAACGGGTGCCCTTGTCAATGCCAAGTCTTGCGTGACTTGGTCAGTAGATTCTGATACCAGAGGAAACCTCGGCCTTGTGCTCCAGCCCCGGGTCAGTCTTGGGTGTGCCTATGCTCTCCATATCACTTATTTGCTGGGCTTCGTCGGCTACAAGCCTACAACGAAAAGATTGTCGAGAGATGCTTCACGTAACAACGATAGAGGCCACGTATCCTGGCATGTGACATGGCCGCAAGTGCGTCCAACTGTTAGCGGAACCGTCTTTGAATGAATCAAATCAGATTGTCTGCAACACTTTATGAAGGCCTGTCTATCCAGCGTACAGAATTAGTTCCACTCGTCGAGAATTCTGGCATGAACTTTAGCTCGACCAAGACCTTGCCTTTTGTTTGATTGGGGTTTTGCGTCCTTCCTTTACCATCCCAGAGAGGCTATATGGTTTTTTTTTTCTCAATTCTAGGCGAAAGGGGGAAGGGGGTCGTCTTGTGCATCGCCACGCCCGTCTCCCCAAGTCATCTCACGTCAAGCACTTTTCTCCCGGTGGCAAAGGTGGATGGAGTGCGCCATGGTTCGGATCAACTCGTCGGGTAGGGAATAGTGAGGCCGACGACAACAATGCCATTTTGCGTAGTCATGGGTCGGTCCGGCCGCTGCAAGCCGGCAGTTACGACGTGCAGTTCCGCAGACCAGGGCTTCGATACGATAGGGAAAAGGCCATCGACCCCTACGTACGGACTACGTATTACTGGTACTGGGGGACGAGGCCCACAAAGGCAACTTGGGATAAGGTTGGGTGCTGCGGCTCTACCGCAGGCGGGCGGGTTGCTTTTTGAAGACGAGGCGGATGTTGTTTTCCCTGATCGCGATGGCGGCTGCTGTTTCTCAGATAGAGTGGTTGCTTTAGGAGGAGGGGGCGGTTTCTCTCTTTCTTTTTTTTTTTTCAGCCGGTGGAGAGCGTGCTGCTTTGGCGAACAATCCGAGTCTTGGTGGCGCGGAGGGTGCGCGCAGAGCGGCTGGCTACTCGCAAACGAATGCGTGTGTTGTAAGAATCGACCCAAGATTTCAAGGGTTCATGCTATTGCATGGGAGGATATAATGCTGGTTGTCAGATTGCGAGGGAGCCTAATCCGTACACGCAAAATATTACCTTGGGCTCGCGTTCTTGGCAGACCAGAGCTCCCCCGCAGTTTCCCATTTACGTGACACATCAAAACTAACAGAGTGGGGGGATACTAGATGGATGGATGGCCATCCAATCGACATTGTAGATAAGCTTATGTGCGCGCAGGCCGTTTCAATTCCATTCAATCCGTGCGGACGTACATTACAAAGTCTGGGGTTTTGTGGAGACTCCGTATTAAGATAAGGCTGGACGGTGACCACCACGGTGACCACCACCAGCCCTCGCCCTGGTCTTTCCAACGGCTTGCCGCGCGTGCAGTGCATGTCCGAGTCTAGCCTCGATTCATGTCCGCCTTGTCGTGCGCAGGTGAAAGTCAACAGATAAAGTTAGTTACATCAACTTCAAACGCTCGGCCAGGACACGCAGCTAGGGATTTTTCCCGGCGGATATCGCATCCGACGCAGCCAGACAGCCTCTACATACGGATTACGTATCAGGCAGTGGTGGTGGCAACCCTGTTCGCGGGGGGGGCGTGACAGAACAGAGGCCGTTGTTATGTATTATCAAAAGTGCCCGCCCATGCCGGCGTCAAGTCACTGATTCGCCAGGACTGGCGACGAAAGGATACATGATCCTTTCCAGAACATTTCTGGTCATCACCTAGTCCGTAATTCGAGCTTCCGCCCGACCACACCCTGCATGCATATATACATGCATGTAGGTAACTGCCTCAGAATGTATTCTCCCAACCAATACCGAGTACATGATTCCCAACGGCGATCGGGTGGGTATCCATCCCTATCCGCATTAACCCATTGACCAGCTTGGACACCATGCTTCGAATGTCGTTTTTTTTTGTTTCTGATATCCTTCCATCATGGCTGGTCGTTGGATGGCAAGGTGGGGTGGGTGCCATTGCGTTTGGGAACTATGCAGATCCCCTGCAAATCCACGGAATAAGGAGCTTGAATCCTTGAATCCCTTGCTTGAGATATCTCTCCATGCTAGTTGGCGCTTGGCCGTCATGCTTGCAGCTTGCAGCTGTCTTGTGGTCTTGTGGTCTTGTGGTATTGTTCGTCGTCGTCGTCGAGCCAAGACGTGGCGTGACAAGGTGTTGGACGCGTGCACCAATATCATCCAAGGCTCGACACCCAAGAACGGAAGGTGTAGAAGCATATATGGAACATATCAGCCCAGAATCTAAAGCCAGACGCGCGTCCAGGGCCGGGTCTGGGTTGTCGCCGGCGTCGAATCGCCCGTGTTATTTGGGGACAGCGGTCTCCGCGGTCTCGGCAAGCCTCGATCAACTTCATGCCTAGTGTTTCCACGCTAACGTGTTCTCCATGTCAGCAATAGCCAAGCCCCGCGCCGTCGATATGCTAATCCAGGCGAGAGTCCATTCTCCGAACCAGTTGATCCGCCTCGGGGCGGTCACTGCAGGGGGGAGGGGGGGATTGCGAGCAGTTGACAATCAAAAGTGCAAGCTATTCATAGTCCGTACATACATGCCGTTCACCCATAGATTTATCAGTACGTATGACCTTGTATCTGGGAAAATACTTACTTGAAGCATTCAACAAGGGTGGTTACGGGCTAGTTGATCCACTAAACAAGGATCTGGGTGGTCAAGTCCGGGTAGTGGAGATTTTGGGGACGGTGAAGCTTTTAAAAAAGCACGTCCTGGAAGCCTCCTGCTGGAAGAGCGCCTAAAAGGTGGACCAAGCCCCCCCCCACCCCCCCCGCGCAAAAGTGCTCGGGAGAAGTCCACTCAAGATAAGCAAACGTCGAACAGGGCGACTATCCGAGAGTTCCAGAATTAGCCGGTGACGAAGAAGAGAGGAGGGACCAGGGAAACGGGACGCAAGCCAAGTCGTCCTGCGCTCAGTCCGTACACACATGTACTGATTGGACGCGCGTGCCAGGTTGCTTCTTTGAGTCTGCCCCGTTGTCGCCACCGTTATCCGCGTCTACATGTAGTTTGTTAGTTTGTCGATAATAAGCCGTGGCTGATGGGATGGGGGATGGGGGATGGGGGATGGATTCTCTTGGAGGAGCTGAGCAGCCAAGGCCAGCCCCAGGATGCAATCCGGCCATCTCATTCCCAAATCCTCCATGGCATGCATGTCTCCAAGTCTTGTGCGGATTAGCCGGGAAGATACACCATCTTCGAGCCCTGATAACACCCTCGCTCGTACAGGCTGTTTACGGCGCCCTTCTTTCTCTCTTCCACGAAGCTGGACTGGACCCCATCACCAGACAGATCCTGCTGTAACAGCCCGAGGGAACTGTTTCTGTTGCTTGTTCGTCGCAACATCGCCGCCGTAGCTTGCCCTCCACGCACTGACTGATCCTTTTCCTTCAAGCCCACCTAGATGACTTACATCGATAGTCGAGCCATGCTTTCTCAAGATTCTGCTCGTCTCCGGCAAAATTGCCTTGCAATGCCTCGCACTGGCCGTCGGAGAGCACTCGCCAAGCCCCTTGACTTGGCTTAACAACTTTGCCCTGGTCAACGTTTGTTTAGGTAAAATAAAAAAAGCCGCTTCCACGAATTTGGAAGCTTCCCGTTCCCTCCCACGTCTCGTCGTCCCCTCTCTCCCAAATAGGGGTCCCCGGCCGGCCCTCCCTCAAAATTGCATCAGCTCCAAGGGTCAAAGCTGGTGCCCGCGCTTTTTGGCAAATCCGCCTCCATTGACTCTGTAAGTCCACACCCCCCCTTCTCGATGAATGAATCGTTCCTCCACCCTCCAAGCTGACCACCCCCCCTCCTCCCATGAACATGGCTTCCAGAAGTCCAGAAGTCTATGTCGTTTAGCCTTTTCTTCTTAAAGATAGACGGTTCCCCCTCTCATGATGATGTGAACATTCCCTCTCTTTTTCTCCGTACCCGATTCTGTTCCTTTTCTTTCCTCTCTCCTCCCCCTCTGGCCTTGTGCTGCTTGGAGTATTGCTGCCTGATACACTCCATACACAAGGGAGCAGAGCCCGTGAGGAAACCTACGTCGACAGAATGTCGTCCAAAGATGAGGCAGTCGACTCGAGCGTCGTGGAGAAGGGTCAGACCACGACCATGGAAGGCACTTCTCACGTCATTGGTAAAAATGAAGGCACCGCCCGCCACGCCGACTTCATGACCCGAAACGGCATGAACATCGAGTCGTTCAAAAAGGGCCATTATGGTATAGGTCACGTCGAGCTTGAGCGTCCCATGAGCGCCAGACATCTGAACATGATTGCCATTGGTGGTTCAATCGGCGCTGGCTTCTTCGTTGGTTCTGGTGGTGCTCTCAGTAAAGGTGTAAGTTTCCAGTTCCATACCCCCCAGCGCTAGCGGTTAACAGTCTCTCTGCAGGGCCCCGGTACTCTTTTCATCGACTTTCTGATCATTGGTATCATGATGTTCAATGTCGGTATGTAGTGCCCCTATTTGAATCGCATTAGCAACTGAACTGTTTCGCCGCTTCTTTTCCCCCCTCCTTCCTGCTCTTGCTGACAAGCCGTGTGTTTCACAGTCTACGCTCTTGGTGAACTCGCTGTTATGTATCCTGTCTCTGGTGGTTTCTATACCTACTCGTCTCGCTTTATCGATCCTTCCTGGGGTTTCGCTATGGGCTGGAACTATGTGTTTCAATGGGCTGTCGTCCTGCCACTTGAATTAACGGTTTGCGGTCTCACTATCCAATACTGGAACGCGGATATCTCGGTCGGTGTCTGGATTGCCGTCTTCCTGATTGCCATTATTATCATTAATTTGTTCGGTGCTTTGGGATATGCTGAAGAAGAATTCGTCTCTTCCGTCTTTAAGCTATGCGCTACCGTTATCTTCATGATCATCGCTTTCGTCCTTGTTCTCGGCGGTGGTCCCAGCTCTGGTCGATATAATGAATATTGGGGTGCACGATACTGGTATAACCCTGGCGCTTTTAAAAACGGGTTTAAAGGATTTTGCTCAGTCTTCGTCACTGCTGCCTTCTCTTTCTCTGGGACCGAGCTAGTCGGTCTTGCTGCTGCTGAGACCAAGAACCCCGTCAAGTCTCTGCCTAGCGCAATTAAGCAGGTATTCTGGCGTATCACCATCTTTTACATACTTGGTCTTTTCTTTGTTGGTCTTTTGATTGATTGCAATGACCCTGCTCTTCTTTCAGAATCAGCCTTCACTGATGTCAAGGCATCGCCCTTTGTCTTAGTTGGCAAGTATGCCGGTCTCAAGGGATTCGACCACTTCATGAATGTGGTAATCTTGGTTTCTGTCTTGTCTATTGGTGTGTCTGGTGTCTATGGCGGATCGCGAACCCTGACGGCAATGGCTCAGCAAGGTTACGCTCCCAAGTTCTTCACCTACATTGACAAGTCCGGTCGCCCCCTCCCGGCCGTTACTGCTATCCTTATTTGCGGACTTCTCGGTTTTGTCAGCTTAAATAACCAGGGCCCTGTTGTCTTTGACTGGTTGTTGGCCTTGTCGGGACTTGCCGCACTCTTCACCTGGGGTTCCATCTGTCTGGCTCACATCCGCTTCCGAAAGGCCTGGAAATACAACGGCCATACTTTGGATGAGATCCCTTTTAAGGCTATCGGTGGCGTTTATGGCTCCTGACTAGGCCTCAGTCTTTGCGTTCTTGTTCTCATCGCCCAGGTAAGATGCCACTCCTTCCCTGTAGCATTTCACCTCATGCTCGAGCATCTGCTAACACTTTTGTTTCAGTTTTATACTGCCATTGTCGCACCACCTGGCAAGAGTGGCATGGGCACTGTTGAAGGCTTCTTCAAGTCTTATCTTGCGTTTCCTGTTGTCCTCCTCTTCTGGGCCATTGGATATCTTTGGAAGCGAACTGGTTGGCTCCGAACGGAGCAGATGGATGTTGACACTGGCCGACGTGAATTGGACTGGGATGAGATTAACGCTTTCCGCGCCAAGGTTGCCTCGTGGCCAGCCTGGAAACGTATTCTCCACCACACATTCTAATTTCCCAGTCATGTTTGCTCTTTTTTTCAAGTCTAAAATATCCAAGTATGAAGCTCGCTTACAACCTGCATTATGCAACGTTGGCTATTAAATACCACGTCGAGATAATTCCCAACTGAGAATGTATGTCAGTGAAGATGTTGTATTTGCGCTTACCTTGAAATTGTTCAGTACTGTCCATCTGGAGAATATATCGTCAGACCGTCCACGTCCAACACGACAAATAAATGGGGAGAATTAAAACTAGGCAATTTTCTCATGCCGCATCGAGCCAATAGATAGAAATCTGTCTCTGCATTCAGGGCGTCCGTTCAAAGGAAGTTCCCCATCGTTTTGAAGAAGAAGAAAATTCTTTGGCATCGTCTGTATGGGAACCTCGTCTTCTCGCTTAGACGCCGAGCTGCGATGGTGTAGGTGGCCTGGGGGAAGAAATCGCACGACAAGTTACCCGCCTTGATGCGATTTTTGAGAAATCCGCCTTCCGCGCTGCTGACTTCTCTGTGATTGACGAGTTGAATTTTTGGCTGGCTTTGGACGACCAAGTTTCCGCTGATGAGCGATATGAGTTCCTGCCTCGGGCGGCTGGCTCGCCAAAGTCTCGTGTTACTGCGAAACAGGTTTAAAAGAGTATTCTATACTCCAAGTAGCAAATTCTATCACACAGAATGTGCTCAACAAATCGACAGAGGCTTCCAGTCGTATGTTGTGTATTGTGAGCTGATCTGTGCGCTCGTGACAACGAAACATATCTACGAGAGTCATCTCGTCATTTGCCAGTGTGCAATGATTATATAGAGAGAGGTGTGGGTCGCAAAAGCCCTCGACTTGGCAACAGCGTTCCTTATTGCAGAGAAACTCGAGCATTCGGCTTAACCAAACACTTGCTCCGATGATCGATTCGCTTCAATCGTCGGGTATGCTGAGACCAACATCAAACATCGCAGCACGGTTGTTGATATTGCGCAGGTCAATTTGCTTTGGAAAGTTGGTTTTCGTGTTCGCATCTATCGAAAACGCTCTATGTTTGCCTTTCCACCATTATCCGTGCATCACCAACAGATGCTCTGGCCATTTGTTTCAACAATGTTCTTTCGTCTGCTTCGCGAAAGTTGTCCCAGGTGTCTAGACCTTCCTTCGCCTGTATACTCAGAGTTTCGTATCCCTGTTTGATAACCTCTGTGACCTGGTGTGACGTCAAGTTGCTTGGCTTGTTTTTTGCTGAGCCACCTCCCTCAGATAGAATCTGCTTATAATGGGTGCTAACGCTGATGAGCGTATCAATTGAGTTGCTTTTCCTATTTTTCAATCCATAATTTTCTTTGAATTTGGCAAGAACTTCCCCTGATTCAACAATCTTGTAGAACAGGTCGTCATACGCAGCTGGGGTCGGCAAGAAGGCTTCCCCAGCGGACAGTGATAGCGCGAGGAGGTTGACCACATGGTCAAGTAGCGTGTTGATATGGGTCAAGTCTTTCAGGTCTGACGTGTAGGTCGCCAAAAAGCGTACGAGTGACATCAGAGACCTGAAAAACTCTGGCCAGTGATATGTGAGCCGCGTTTTCGATCGCGAGAGGTACGAGATGATCCGTAACAGGATACCCAAGCACAGTGTATAGAGACTAACGTCTAGGCGACGTCTCAAGTTGTGATTGATTCCGTCAATCATACAGTCAAGAAAACTGGCTGAAAGCAGTCGCTCTCCCTTCACCAATGGCAGGAACGGCTGTCGTTGTCTACACAATCGCACTGAGGCTTTCAACTCATCGCTGCATATCTTCCTGACAGTAATGGGATCTTCGACGAGTAAGCGAAATACCATGAGGTTAAGATGTGCGTAGTGAGAGGCTCGATGTGACAAATGTGCGTGCTGGAGCAAGTACGATGTGAGAGATAAGTAGCTTGCAATGGGCCGTTCATTGCCCTGCTCACCAGGCAACGACACGAAATTGAAGCAAAACAACTTGTTCACATGAGCAAAATCATACGTGGCCAGTAGAATGGCTGCATTTTCATCAGGTCTATCAGCAGGTTAGCACTTGAGAAACCAACTGCTGGGAAGTCACATCGCGTGAGGGCTTACTTACAGATTGGAGAATAGCTGCTTTGCAGTGTCTGCATCGTACACTGGCTTCTTCTCAGGCTTTGGCCCCCGTAGCACAAGACCAAGGCCAATCAAATTCAAGGTATTACTGAGTGTCCAGCCCTCAGGAAGATCGTCTTGGACGTCGATATAGTCCAGCCTAAGTGCTTGGCAAGTGTACCCAACACAATGTATGATTTTCTGAATCGTAGCTTCGTTCACGAAATCCTTGAGTCGAATTTGATAGGGGTTCTGAAATTCAAATTTGTTGTAACTGGCCAAAATTCCCAGGAGAATAAATGGTTCTAGCACATGGCCTAGTGTTTCCGAATCTTGCACAAACTGTCGAACGGCGTAATGAGAAGTTGTTTCGTACCATTTTTTTCTCTCCCAAGGAACACAGCAGAAATACCTTTATGACAGCTGGGAACAGGTCTCTTTGGATCAAATATGTGAGAAGAGTTGTTTGATATGCGCCTGCGGCAACGGCAAGGAGCACTTTGATCGCTTTGTGTCGCGTGATTACTGAGTCAAAGTGTCAGCTCACAGCTTTCTGGTCACAACATGAACACCCACAAGATTCCCGATTTCGAACAATTGAATCTAGAGTACTTGTAAAATCGGTAAAGACGGCGTCGATATGGTCAAGGCCAGCCAGAATAGTGATAATGTCGGAGCTCGGATGGGGGTATTTCTTGGAAAGGAGGCAAGAAAGAAAGATGCTCAAAGACTGCATGGATTTAGCTCGGGAATCTTCTACGTGGCCAGGATGCTGTCTTACGTCTAGTGCATGTTGAGGTGCAAGACCTTGGCCCGTCTTAACAGCTGCAATAGCTTTGCCAAATATTTCTCTCGTCCGTCCCTCGAACAAAAGCACGTCTGACGGGGAAATATCATTCAGCAGATTTCGTAGGCTCTGGCGGTCCGGTCGTAAGAGGAAAAATTCCCTCCAGAAGTCATCGGATTTTTCTTCGCCATCGTAGTCATCCTGTCGGGCAAGATGGGTCAGTCATGAAGGATTGCCGACATGTGTTTGCACATCCATACGGAGTTGCAGCAAACCTTGAAAAGGGCTGAATACAGCTCTATGATCTTCGGAGTAAATACCTCTGGTGGAGGCTGGCGAGTGAGGGGCGATGCCTCCATGAGAAACCAATATGCAGAGGACCACCGTCACGATCGAGGTTTGTGACACTGTCGGATGCTTTCAAGCTGACGTTGTGGAGTCGACTTGTGTGCATCGTGCGAATAAGGTGGGCGTGGATTTATGCACTGTGCGAACGCCCAAATTCTGTGCCGGACATTTTGGACAATGGAAAGGACTATCTCGAAGTCCGGCACTAAATCTTTACCTTTTGTGAAAGACTGGGCGAGGCCTAGCGAGTGGTTGTGTGTTGAATGGCTTGCTTGTACTGAGGAATATCTTTGAGCTGCCGAAAGCAATCGACTTATCGTTTCGATATGAGCAGACCACAAACCAAAAGCAGATGGGAGAAAGAGTGGACACTATCTCCAGCGAGTTGAAGTCAGGGTACACAAGTACATCTCACGGTAGGGTTTATTTTAAATAGGAAGAGAATTTCAAGATTCTGTTACATGCGAGAACCGTGGGGTTCCCGCTGATGCTAATCCTGTTGGACTGATCCTTTCGAACACCAGGGAGTGAGGGGGCTCGCCTGCTCTATCAAACAATAAAAACTAGGCTAGAAGAGCATGATAACGACCATTTGTTTCACAGGCTTTCTCCCAATTCATCATTGTCGCTGTTTCCTGGGCAATGCCAACCATCTTGGCCCAATTTTTAAAATAAAACAAAAACCTTCCCATAATCAACCCGTTGACGCCTGACAACCGCGCTGTGCACTTCCACAACCAACAAAAAATTGATTCTCACCCATAACCTGAAAAAAAAGAACAAAAAAGGCCCAAATATGCAATACAACTTTTCCCAACCTCCATTTTGAATTTACGAAAATAAACCCAGTCCTGTAAGGCGCGTAAGCGCAACAAACGAACAAGCCGCTCTGCAGCATTTGTAGCGTTATTGTAGCAAAAAGATTGCAATTCTATGCTCCTTGATGTGTTGCCAGAGCCTTGTCGCACCACTTCCACACTCTGATGTAGCAACAAGCTAGGATGTGTCGATCATAAGTGCATAAGATCCTCGAGACTGTGCATTGCAACGGTTCGTGAACGTGGTGTTGGTACTCCAAAAAAAAACGCTATGATGCTTATTGAAACATGAAGAAACTGTAGCGACCAGAAGTCGCCCATCCAAACGACCTGTGCGTCTTCGATAATGAGGTAAACAAAACCCAGAAGAGAGAATAAGCCATAAAAACAAAACAAAAAACTGGAATAATAAAGCAGGGGTATCAAGAAAGAAAGTTGGTAGGTACAGGAAGAATAGTGGAAAGTATGTGCGTGTGGTGTAATCGATCATGACGACATTGTCGAGGCAGATGCATAGCAACCATGCCTGCCTTACAGGGGTAAAAGGTGATAGTCTGAACATCGGGTAGGTGTTAGATGCCTCAACATTGAGCCGGTGTGGCAGTTTGACTGCGGTCCCGTGTCATCCATCCGAAAAGGTCTCCTCGAGAGGCTCCCGTATGAGACGAGACCGGTGTTGGTGGTTCTGCCTCTCGACGAGAGGCAATCTCACGTGGCTCCAGCAAAAGGCTCTTTCGATAATAGGTAACTTGAACATTGCCTGGATCACCTTCGCGAACTCGCCTAATCTGTGCAGATAGCCAATCTTGAAGATCGTGAACTTCCATGAGACGGTACGGGATTTGAAAGCGCTGTAGTTCACCAATGATTTTTGCTGTGCGCGTGTGTTTGTCGAAGTTGACGACAGTCAGGCCGCCGGAGCCATCTTCATCAGAGTCCGTGCCCATTGACATTTGCTTGGTGGCTGGATTGCCAATATCGACAAATGTCAAATCGGTGAGATACATGCCAAGGAATGGAAGGCATGGAGGGACATGATCATGGAGACGAGTTCTCAATACTTTGTTGTTCTGTGCTGGTTCCACAATTTCTTGAAGGTGTCGCAGCATCTCTTTGCGCTTCGCAGAGATGGCGTCCCATGTTTTGCGCAGTCTGCTGATTGTGCTACTGTTAAGACTGCAAATGATGGCCATCAACCCGTCGTAGTTGTGTAATTCAAGGCAGTGATGAGCCACCTTGATCCATTGTTTGATGACCAAAGCCCGTTTCTTGATCTCCGGGTACTGTAATATGGTTTCGGCCACCAAATTGGAAATATCTGTTGACAAGGCCGACATGGCCTTGACGTTGGGCGCGTCGATGCCACCCTTTTTCATCCACTGCGAAGCAAGGAGTTCTTCGGGCAATATAGCACAGAAAATGCCCATCTGTTTGATGGTCAACTGACGGGCAAGCTCCAGAGGTTCGATGTCAAGTACCGTTGGACCATTTCCCCCAGTTCTGAATGAGGTGAGAAGGTGCTGCTGACTCTTGGAAATCAGGGGCGAAGGCAAGGGTGTGTCTGCAGGAACGAACTGTCCTATGGCTGTATTCGTCTTGCCCATAGATGACACAAGTCGGGGCACCAAAGAACCATCCCCAGAAACTCTCTTGGCGAGTTCTAGCAACCTTCGGCCAGCAGATGGTAAGACGGACGTCAGTTTCAGCTCAGCGAAGGGGATAATGATCTTCAAAGCCTCGCGATCAGTCTGGTCTCTCCAATGGGATTCAAGCCAGCCTTTGAATGCATTGTAAACCCTCAGTCTAACTGGACCTGCCATGTGTTGGAATTCGCCCACGTAATCGAACCGTTCCATCAAAACCTCTGCCAGCTTTACAGGGCGGCAGAACAACCGGAAAGTCAGGAAGAAGGTTGAGACAAATGTGGCATCTGGGGTGGACTCGTGGGTTGTCAACCGCTCGACGAGGGCAGAAAGGGAGCCGCCAGTCACTTGGCCCTCTTTGTTAAACATGAGCTCGTGAGCAAATGTCTTCTCCAGGAGTCTCGTCTCTACATCGTCTTGGTCATCGGCTTGCGAGAAGCTGCCCGCGGCGCTCAAGTTGGAGAAAGAAGGCTGGCTGCGAGGTGCTAGAGAGTGATCTGGAGTTGTTGCGCGAGTTGAGGTCTGAGACACCATACTAGTTTCGGAGTCCCTGCTGAGGTACGTGCCACTACTTCCAGCGCTGGAAGCGACGAGGCTGTCAAATCGAGAGGCATGTTGGTCTTGTTCGATGGCGGACATGTCGATGGCGGACTTGGTTGCTTCACATGTATTGAGGGATGTTGTGAGTTTGGGAAGAGGTGGCAGTGCAGGGCGGATTGATGATTCGGAAGATGCGACGCTTGATGTATTGTCTTCATGTGTCGATGATGGCCGCGAAGAAGCTGGGGAGCTCCCGTGTTGCGCAGTCTCATTGACATGTATAGTGAGGCGTGGCACACGGGGAAGAGGCTTATCGGTCGTGTTCGCGAGTGGTTGTCTCAAAGCTGTCATGGACGGCTCGCAAGTTTCGAAAGACTCAGCAGTGCTGCCTAGCATTTGTGGTTGCTCCACGACGGAAGAAGTTCTGGCCCTTTCCTCGGCGACGTCAAGTATGCTAAGGTCTATGCCTAGCGAGAAGCCATCGAACTCGAATTCGAAGTCCCCGATTCTTTCAATAGCAGCTTTCGTCTTGGCCACACACTCGCCAGCAGCCCGAACGCAGCCGGTGGCCGCGGTAAGCAAAATACCGTTGTCCTGGGGCATGATCATGTCCGCACCTTCGGTGGCCGCATTGACTAGCGTATCACGTGCACATAGGACAAGAATTTGAATACGCTCGAACATGGCAATACGGACTTTGCTCAACGCTGCGACGCTGTAACTGTTGTAAAGACAGACACTGTCCATAACAGCAAGAAGCTCTCCACCAGAAGTAGCAGACTGCTTGATGGCTAGGGCTAATTCTGGTCGAGATTGTGACTGCAGATGTAATCTTTCGATGAAAGAGCCGAGATGGGAGAGAAACTTGTCGTGACTGCGATTGAGTCTTTCGGAGACAAGGTGTTGCGGACTTGACAAAGGTGATGGCCCCGCAAGCGACACCCTGTGTGCCATTCCCGAAGATAGGCGATGGTTGTGACAGCTACCTTGCGAGTTTCGGTTCTGGTTGGAGACGATGGTAGGGTTCGTGTTCACCGGCGCGTTGAGTGACGAGCCACGCTTGTTCCAGTGACCATGAGACCCCCGAGTAGTTTCATGTGATTCCAACGAAGCGGCATTAGCGGCAGTTGACGCAGCTTCATCAGTTAGTGTGGCGCTCGAGTTTGGTTCTCCATGTTTATGATCGTCGAATGTAGCTTGGTCTGCAGGGGGTGTAGGAGGGACGTAGGACTCCTCAGCTACAGTAGCCATGACAGTCACTGAAGCGTGAACTCGGGCCCTCCTTTCTTCTTCCAAGGCGTCGAGAAACCGAACACCGTTTGTAACAATTTTGAAAGCTCGAAGGATCATTTCATCGATAATGTCGTTTGCATCTTCTGAAGGATACAGTGCACCATTTTGGCTCTCCTGCAAGCGTTTTCCGGTTTTGACCAGGGACGATAGTTCCGAAAGTAGTGACTTGCGGCCTTTGCGAAGTCCATCACTTCGTTGCACAACGGTCGACTCTCTATTGAGGCAGCCAGTTCGTTCCTGAAGACATGTAAGTGAGATGCTGCCGAACCCTAATTACACTCTCCGTGCTTTCCTCGGATAATACCATTGTTTTGTAGCAGATCGTAACATACCAGGAGAAATCGAACACCAGCGATCAGGCCCTTCATGAATTCTTGATTCCTGAATATCTCGCAGTCGTTGACAGATGTGCTTCGCAGCAAGTCCCAGAAGTTCAGTAGAGCCTTGAGTAGGCTTCGTATGTCTTCCGGTTCGTAGGCTTCGCAGTAATTAGTCGGTAGCCATCCTCTTGCACCAGAAGCCAGCAGCGTTCCATCCGCCCATCCATTGGTGTGAACTGAATGCACTAATACAACGTCTCCTTCTTCCAATGGTAAGGTCACACTAGAATCGGAGATGGCATAGCTTGGTTGAAATGGATAGAAGGCTCTTAGGAAGTTGTGAAAGATCGGTGGCCCTGTTGGCTCTGGAGGAAGATTCTCCTGTGACCCGTTTGGAGTTGTCGGAGGAGTCATTTGTGAGTGGGAGTATAATTTTGTGTGTTGATTCTGGGATCCATATGAATCCGCATCTGTTTGTCGGTAAGGTGCTAAGTCGTGAGCCGTGCGAGTGTTGGCTCCCAGAGATAGGTCACTCAGCATTGCTGTTGTATTGGCACCCAGTGCGCTTCGAGAGCATCAAGCTCCGGCAGATCAAATTATTACTGTAGAACAGCTTCGACACATCAGTCGTCACCGACCAGGTCGTACGAGTCAAAGCGCCGTGTCCGTACCGAAACCACGCGCCACTTCAAAACCTATGTGTGCCGAGGCGAGTTTTGTTTTGAAAAAAAAGATGTCTCCGAGGCGGAAGCCTGCTTGAACGGTTCCTTTAGGTGATGGTAGCGAAGAGGCTAACAAAGGATTGCGATTTGCGGTTGCCGCTGATCACGAAATCGATGAGCTGGCTGAGCCAGAATCTGCTAAATTAAGATTGAACGATTAGATATCGTATGACGCGCCAGGAGATGTTGTGGCAAGCCGGCAGGGTTCGCGTCTGGAATGAGCCAGTGGAGGCAAGCGAGATAGGATCCCGTGGAATGCAAGTAACATGTGGAAGACTCGGTACTCCGGGCCTACTCTGAGTGGTTTCGGCATTGATCCCGGAATTATGAAAAGCCCTCCAATGAAGCAGCATACGACAAACCGCGAGGCCAGAAAGAAGTCGGGAAGGTGAAAGGATAGAAGACGCCCAGAAACAGTGTCTTACCTGATGATAATGTATTATCAAAAAGCTAGAGCTAATCGGCGTATCCTATATGCCGGGCTTGCAGGTTCAATTGCAGCATAACAAACACTGGCAAACAAGAAATGACAGCTGGTGAGAGCACAGCTTCTGGTCAAGTGGTTTTGCAACGAAGAAAGCGAAAGAGAGGGAGAGATGGGTAGATGATTATCAAGAAATGACGAGCAGTTGCAAAGCTAGTCGGAAGCAGGGGCGAGTGGAAAGACCAGGCCCTCGTCGCCCTTTTTTTTGCGGGTCGGCAAGCCGTTGTAATTAGTATGTCTCTCGACAAGGGAGAGAGAGCAACACGACCACCGATGCTGTATCGAGCGTCAGAGCGGTGAAATCACAAAAACAGAATGGTCGACCAGTGAAGCTTGTTTTCAGGGAACAGAATCGTTGGAAAGTGTTCCTCTCTTGGTTGTCCTGAGTTTTTTTTTTTCAGTACGCGCAGGAAAGGGAAAGAGGAAGGATGCAAGGTGCGTCGAAGATGGGCCCTGACAAAATCAGCTTCCAGCAAAGCAAAGAAACCCAAGTAGAGACAGGCAGCCGACAGGGAGAGCATGGGCACACACACGGACGAGTCGATCGGGGAAACCCACGTCCCAAAGTCCCAAAGACAGAGCCCGGACCCAAAAACGAGCAACTGGAGATGATTTATCGTGTTATTGTTCTAGTCTGGACAGTGTCTCTCCCAGTGGACCCTCGCCCTGAGCAGCCCCGGCACAAACTGCAAGCAAGCAGACACAACGGTATCCACAGCCATCCATCCACAGCCATCCATCCATCCACACAAAGGGACGGGCGACAGACGGGCAGCCAGCGCCGGCAGAGTGCCGATGGCAACGATCAACGATGCTAGGCTGGAAGCTAACCAACCTGGTCTGCACCACGCAGCCACGCAAAATCCCGCCCACGCGGTGCATCGGCGTAATGGTCTTGGAAGGCTGTAACTAACCCCTCCTCGTGCCCTCGGCGGCGTTAGCATTAGCGTCGGGCACACACACCTTGCCGAAAAGCTCCCTTGCTCCTGAACTGGCGGCGGCGACGACACGACGACGACGAGGGGGTGGGACAAGGGTGAGAGGGAGACTATCTTAGCATTGTGATCTAATTGAACCACTCTTTGTAGTTATTACTTTCACACCGTGTTGTTCTGTACTCAGGGGTGCTCCGTCTTCCTCTCTGTCACTTCTCGTCTATACTATGCCTAACACCCTGTCTATCACTTGCTTGCCCGTTCTTTTTTTTTTCTTTTTTTTTCACAGGAATTGCCACAGGACTTGCGGCAGCAGTCTGAGCATCATCGCCCATATTCCTGGTAATATGTACTGCGAATACCATCTTAGCATCTTTGACACTAACCGTCGCGAGTCAGTGCGGTGCCCAAGTATCAAACAAACACCAGCAAAAAAGTTCATACAGCAACAGCAACATGAATTCCCCTTAAGAACTAAAGGCTAGGTAATAGCAACCGCCATGCAAGTTTGAGAGGGGTGGTGGGGCTGGGTTACGGGCGCTTCGGGCTCAGGTCTGTTTGCGCTCAATGTCATCCATCAAGTCATGATTGAGTCAAAGCATCAAGCCTTCAGATGTGAGGGTTAGGCAGGATAGGTTATGATAGGATAGATATAGGTGGACGACACCAACGCTCACCCTCTTCACTGACATCCCTGCCTGTACGGAGTACATATGGTGTGCCATCTGTCTTCCAAAAGAATGCGCTAGCCATGTTGGTACGTCTTGACATTGGACGAGCCAAAAAGGAAGTGAAGCACTCGAGACACCAAGACACGGCAAGACGAGACACAAGACGAGAACGAGACTAAAAACCCCCCTCGGGTGACTGGGAGAAGGAAAAATGACGTCCACAAATCCCCACCACCTCTGGCCGGCCCTCCACCAATGCAGGACGTGCAGGACTGACGACTGTGACGGTGACTGAGACTGGCAGACTTCTTCCCTGCCAGTTCTCTGCACGCATAGATAAATTCTTAGTCCCACGAACGGTCACCCTTACATAAGAAGCGCATGGAGGCTTGCTGTGCGAACAGACAAGGAGATGCGGCTACGGAGTACTAAAGCCATAAACTTACAGCTCCCCAAGTCCATACATATGCCATCACGCATTGGCGCACAGATATCAAGGCATCCCACCGCACGGAGCAGATACTACGCATCTATCTCACTATAATCTATACAAAATCACGTCACATCACTCTTTTGCATTTCAACTTGGAATAATGCGTGGTTGTACAGAAGGCCCGCGTCCATAACTCTCCGAGCAGCTTGTTTAACCTCTTATCTTGCTCCATGCACCCCGTTTGCGAGACATCGCATGTGTGTAGCCGGACCAACAGGAGAGGCGTGTTCCACAACGGGTCGTAATGACAGTTTATTCCGGACACCAAATCGTCTTGATATCGGGGTTTTTGATTGTTTTGAATTGACCATGTGTTGATCGCAACGATTCAACGACGCACAAGTTCAATGGCAATCGCCACGATACATCCCGGCCTTACTTCTTGAAACCCTCATCACTGTGGGGCATGTGTTGTACGCGCAATGAACCTGGAAAAAGCACATTGTTCCTTCCATACCAGGCAAATCCCCATGGACAGTTAAGTTAGTTACTGATTGTCCGTTGTCCGTCTCATTCATCAATGAGCAAGTGGCCGCCATTGGTAATTTTTTTTTTCGGTGTTTCTTCTTTTTTTTCCATCTCTATCTTTGCCGTTCAGCCCTTCCCCCGTGCCCCCTCTCTCTGCCTCTCTTTTGTGTGGGACAAGCACTGCCTCCTACCTCCCTCTTGTCCTCGTCAAAAATCTCGAGTACTGTTCTTCTGGTACAAATACTTGGCAGTGCCAGCTTCCTGCGGGGGGAGGGGCGGCAGCTCGGACACGGATGGCGAGCACTAAGCCATTGATTGAGCGACGACCGACGACCAGCGTCACTGAATGAATCAACTAATTGTCCGACTGGTCCGTCTGTCGAAATATGGAGAAAAAGAGGGTGCGGGTGCGACAATATGTCGGGACGGATAGTCATGTTTCGTTTGCAAAAAGCAACTGTGAGACATATCATCTTCTGCCTCTCGTGGCCTCCTACCTTTGGTTCCCTTCTAACCCTTCCGTGTCTGAGGTCTGATCAGTAACGCTTCAACAACACATGGTCAACTGGGATGGCTAAACACTCTTAGCAGGAGGAGTCCTTTTCTCCTTGGAGTCGGTAAGGCTGCAATTTCGTACCGGCCCACTTTCTTTTTTGCTTGCACGAGGGGTGGACATTGAGTGAGTGACCTCTGGTCTAGCTTAGAAACGTTGCACGCTAGATGTAGCTCTTTGTAATTCAAAGGTTTATTAGGACATGTATTATAGTATAAATTAGTATAGGGAAAGAAGTAAGGACTACCTCTAAACCCGATTCTTCTGATCAGTCTAACATCCCAGTCGGTACGAAAGTGTAGCCTTACCGGCTCTACATAAGGAGATGTTCATAATGTCCACCCAAGATCTCTCATCTCAAGACCGCTTCTGCGTTGAGATTCCGTCACACTGTACTCTGTAATAATCTGTCCAATTGGCCGTCAGACTCAAGGTTGTTGGCGGTGACAGCGGCAACAGCGAGGGCCGCTTCTGAGAAGCTCTGTGTCCTACACATAGAAAGTTGGATGTGGCTTAATTAAGGATAAGGATAGATTATCCTATCATGTTAGGTCCATCCAGAAATGCATTCACACGTTGTATCAAGAGCCACCTTTGTTTGGCGAATTGATGGGTTTTCCGCGTTCCACGTGTGCCATGCCATCACAACGTAACGTGGACGTCTAAGCGATTGAAACGGCTTTAAACCCAACCATGCACATGAGTGATGAATGGTCTTCTTCTGCAGCTGCTAAATCGTGATTTCTTTCCTTGCTCTTCAGGGATACATTTTGTCCATCAGTACTTGACGAAGTGAGGCAATAATTGACAGAGACAGTAGTACGCTAGGAATAACTCGAAAGACTTCTATAGAACAAACCTCGTAAAGGCGCCGCGACGACGATGCCAGACATGTTGGATGAGGAGGAGCCATCTGTGACTCTGAAAGCTGGAGCTGCCCTGGTGCCCAAGCATTGCACCTTGCTGCATGAGCATGTGCATCGATTACGAGAATCAGAGATTTCTAGCAATATTGAAAAAGATGATGATAATATTATTGTTCCATCACAATATATGCATCGTCACATCGTGCCGCGCGACCCCACCCCGTCTGCCTGTCCAAGCTCCAATCTGAAGACGTGAAGACGTGCCAGACACCACAGACGCAGGTGTAGTCACATTACATCATGTGCGTCCCGAGAATGGAGGGAGCAAGATGGCATGGCAAGAGGGTTGATTGTGCCTGCCCAACCAAGATCGAGGTTGATGCGCTGAAGGTGAAAGAATGGCATGCCACTCACTTGTTAGCCACCCGTCTTGCCGTCCACCCACCCACCCCTCCATCACAGACCCTGCAACCGGCAAGAATTACAACGCGTTCCGGTGCTATTATGCTATTATGTACCATCTAATGTACTTTAGCGTCTGGTGGCCCAGGCACAGAGTTCAGTTGTCGGCCCCCTGGTCAGGGGTACCATGCAAGTTGGCTCATCAGCAGCGTGCAGACTAGACAGCGGACAGCGGACAATCAACAAGGCCGGCGAGAGAAACATTAGAGGGAACAAGACCCAGACTGCCAGACTGCCAGACCAGAGGTAAGAAGGAAAACCCTGCAGATTACATAATACTGCCTACTGCAACCAGTTCACACGGGCGAATCTTCCGCTGTTCCGCCATTTGTTGGTGTGTCTTCAACCGTCCGAACTCCGTAATATTTCAACTCATTCAATTTACTCACTAGCTCCCGGCAAGGATATTTTTCCCCTGCTCGCATGCTTCGACATTGCATGCATCACATCATATCCATGTATGGAAAGGGCTTGTCTGCTAGTGTCGTTCCTGCGCAATTTGTACATGCCGCCATCTTATTCAGGTTTGTGTTGCATTGAACGACCCGAACCCAAACGCCATCCCAGCTTTCAGGTACCCATATCCGCTGTTAAGTGTGGACTTCCTTCCCAGTGCTGTTGTATCTGACTAAGAAATCGGCGAGAAAACTTGCCATTTTCAGGCCGGCATTCGGCCCCGAGAATCGTCGGTCCCGTTTGTCTGGGCTTGTACTCGTGTCAGACAGACCTAGACATGTCCGTGTGCGGATTGCAGGATCTACGTGCGATTAACGAAGAGTATTAGTCTATTCGTCTTCGAAGCGTGTTCTCTACAAAAGAACGAAGACGTCTCGATCATATTTCACCTTCTACAGTCGAATTCGGAATCTCGTGTGCGAAGTTATCGTGTGTCTGTCGTGTAAGTAACCCAGAGATTCCGCCCATTGATAGCATGCTCAAGTTCTCACTCGTTGAGAGTCAGACTTTAATTCCAGCCCGCTTCTGGGTTTCCACAGAAAACCTTGCTCATGCTCCAATTTACGAGCTGGAGAAAACCTACTAGTACATACATAAGCCGCGATGATGACCGGGCCTAGCTAGCAATAAGTCGCGTCCGATGCGTGCTCTAATCGACACTAGCACCCTTTACCACTGCTGCGAATTGAGGTACCATAACAAGGCCTACGACGCATTCTCCGAGTTCGCCTTGTGCTAGCCCTTTCTTCTTTGAGTTGCAATTCGACGACCTTGCTTTCGAATACCTCCGGCTGGATGATTGCAAACTTGAGCCTTACCAATTAGCTGCATGATTTATTGTAAATTGTTCGTTTTTACACCAATGGCACTTAGGTTCGTCGACATCCGCCAAAAAAAATAGCACGACCCCAGATGTATCCTCTTTATCACTCGTCTTAACGCAGCAACTCTTTGGAGCCACGCTCGATAAACCGGAAAGCTCGGCTCAGCAACGGTTCTACCAACAAGCTAATGTCTGCGCCAAGGGGCTTGCTCATGTGAAGACACCCATGGGGTTAATATGTACCTTAATCCAGCAGCAGGTCGTGAACTTGCCAGATGCTGCAAGAAACCCGGGTTTCCTTGCATGTGGGGTAAATATTGAAAACGGAAGTGACTTATCAAGTGCGCTGAACAAAATTTGCGACCTCGGCCGGCAAATCGCTCCGGGCCTACCAAGTTGCTGCCGCTTTTAGGGGAAAGAGGGGGCGGCCAACTTATATCTAGCTGTTAATTTCATGGATTCTTTCATGCAGACCTTATGCAGCGTGGGTTTGGGCTAGCAAGCAGTGGCAGGTGGCAGGCACACTTCTCAGTGCTCATCAACAAAACCCGTCACATGGCGTGGTGGTACTCCGTAATACTCGGTGCTCGGCCACATCGCAACCAGAGCTGGTGATAATGGGCACATCGCAGGCAAGGAAGCCTTGTTTCACCAAACTATTCCTGGCTCCTTTTCTATCATCACTTTCTTCACTCATAGACCAGCAGCAGGTCGCCAGGCCCTTGTCCAGTTCTAGGCCGTCCGGCAGGGGGACCCTTGCCAAATTCGCGGCAAATGGCTAGGAAACGAGGCGAGTTCTTTCTGTTCTATGATTCTTTGCTTCCAATGCTTTCTTGTGTTCTTCATGGACTAGCATGGTCGCCTCGCCTCAGTGGTGGTTGGCGCCACCACGTCCGCGGATTGAGGGTTTTCTGCCAAAGTAATTGTTCATTACGCCAACGAGAACTAAAAACCCCAACCTTTCATGGAACAGCGTCTCTAGGAAATAAAGGCACGTCAAGGCGATGAAGACATGTTGTTCATGCATACTGAATTTTGTGGCTTATCGGCTCCATTATCAGGGCCAACCATTGTACATTCTGGCGAAGCGAAAAGCCCTTTGCTCTTTTTTAGTTCCCTATCGGGATGATTCCCCAAGCTTGTCTTTGGTCCCATACCCCCGGGTTCACATCCCTCGTATCACCTACAGCCCTGGTGTTGTTTGCTTTTTTTCTTCGCTGGAGTTGCAGTTTGGCAGACCAAGTCATCATGATGCAGCTCCAGGCCGGGCCGGGCCCGCGGTCCACGGCCCCGTCCCTAAATAGGGGGATGGCGTTTCCTCACCAAGTAAATTCTTGCGAATGACGCCCAACAACGGGTTTGTGGCACGGCTTGTCTGTCATTATGATGATAATAATAATGCTTGTTGATAGACGCGTGTGGTAGTTCGTTTTGCGCACGTACAATGGATACTTTTCTCCCGCGGAATGTACGGATTACCGGGTGATTTGTTAATTAGCATTCTTTTCTTTTGACAACACCCTCGGCTAAGTTCGTCCCCTCCCTGCTATTGGTTCAAAGTTCACGTCCACGTCCACGTCTCCTGTCTAGGGCTCTTGGCTGATTGGAGCGCTTCCAACGCCATGTGATGGCAATGGCAAGGTGGTCAATGGAGGACGACAAAAGTTTGTGACCAGCACCATGGCACAGGGAGGCCTGTGTGTCCACACCTTGATTCAACAATACTGCGGACAGTCTTAGCTGGGCGGGTACGGTGGAAAAGATGATCTAGCCTATATCGTGATAGTCACGTTGCTATGAACACAGGGGCCTTGGAAGGGTTTTGGATTTCTGAAAGCAGGGTTTCGACGATTTTTGAAGCCCCGCGTCGCAAAAGCTTGGTTTCCTCAAATTGATCATTTCAGGGTAGTTGGCTATTATCTCCAGTCGAGAGAAGTAGACATCAACTATTTGAATAGGACGACCGTTATTTCCGTATATTCGGCGCCTCTTTCATGTAGTAGTGAGATTGGCGGTTTTCCCATTGTTTGAATCACTCGCTACGGGCGTCTTTCACGCGGAGGTTGTTGCCGTGTTAATTCAATGACGGCTTTTAGTATAAAGGTTCACGGTGATGCCGATCCCAGAGCATAGGAGTGGACGATGGCACAACTCAAGCTATTAGTTGATGAATGAGAATTTGTACAAAACAGTTTCGTCACGACAGCACTTGTTTTCTCCCGTCTCGTAATGCATAGATTGTCAGAGCAATGAGATTCGTGGACCACGCGAGAGCATGGGCTTGAGTACAAACGGAAGACAGTTAATTGTGGTGCAGGGTAGCGGTCATTTCAAAGTGGAACTGCTGGCGCTCTCATCACCCACCGAACTCTCCTCCTCTCCTCTCAAGAATAGAGAAAAGGCGACAATGAACAATGGAGACGTAGAATATTTATGACCTTAATCCATATACAATCAATGTACCTTTATTTCAAAGGCAATCGCGAAGACGTAGCCACTAACAGTCCATGCGGGGGCGTCACTTACAAGCAGTTAGTAATTTGCGGGTGATGATTGGCTCGGCCGAGCACGGCAATACCAGTTGCCACACGGACGGTTACCGATGCCCTTACATCACATCATCATACCTTTCTTTGTCATCAGCCGACTTTCGAAAATGCACACTTGCACAACAAACTCTCGGATCTCAACACAAGTAGCAACCGATCACAAGAAACTACACCCGAACGATTCTACGACACACCTCACTAAACACATGCTGTCGAGATGAGTGCACATGCTCTGCTGGCTCGCGTCGCGTCGCGACGAAGTTGCCACTCACTGTGGCAGCTTCCGGTTACTCGGTCATTCGCCTCAGCCTACCAATCCTACCCTCTACCGACTTCCACATCCCGCAACTACAACCAGGAGGATATTCCCGAGACACCGATAGCCCCCCCAGAGGCTTTACCCAAGGTTCACGAGACCCGGCCGCCGCCAAAGCAGGCAACGGCAGCTCCGCTTGTAGAACCGACCACGACGGAACAAACCACGAGCACACAGAAGCCGAAAGCTGCACGGCCACGCTCAAAGTTGCAAGCGCGAAAAGCGGCGATGAAACTCACACCAGCGGCCGTAGAGCAGCTCCGAACGATGCTAGACCAACCCGAGCCAAAACTCATCAAAGTTGGAGTACGGAATCGTGGATGCAGCGGTCTCGCGTACCACTTGGAATATGTCGAAAAGCCCGGGACCTTTGATGAGATGGTCGAGCAAGACGGAGTCAAGGTGCTCATAGATAGCAAGGCCTTGTTCAGCATTATTGGTAGCGAGATGGACTGGACGGAAGACAAGCTGAACCAAAGATTTGTTTTCAAGAATCCCAACATCAGTATGTCCTCTCCATATCTGTCCCGCACGCCCCTCCCCGTGAAGTTATGAGACGCTAACAGTATCTCAGAGGAACAATGTGGTTGCGGAGAGTCTTTCATGGTATAAGGCAATGCGCACCAGGTATGCGGTATCAGGCCCCAACCGAGGGTGATGACTCCGCGCATGGGCTTGCTTTTTTTGTCACTTGTTATGTACGATGCATTCCAGGACGCTGTCAACATGACGTACAGCTGTATCTTGTTGGCAGCTCATTGACTTGGCTGCATCGAAGTTTTCTTTAGAAGAGAGTTGTTCAAAGATGTGAACAGCGGCGGGAATCCGCCAAACATGCGAGGGAATCAAATAGCATCATCAGGCGTAGTGGTTGGATTTCGAACTAGAACGGCCCATGAAGCCCAACGTATGGATATTTTGGTTTTTTTGTTAATACCACTCATTGTACCTTCATTGTACCTCACTGTTTTTGATGGGGGGGGGCGACGAAATGTGAACCCTGCACGTAAATTTGGTTCCCGTAAATGCCATCGAGGCCACCGACCGGCGACCAGCATGCATGTCAAAATGTTGCCCTTTCCGCTCCTGGCCCTGCGATTTGAACGCGAAACGAATGCTTTGTAAAAAAGCATTTTTTTTGGGTTTGGCTGTATGGAGCGAGATAATAAGTCACGTGGCTTGGAGTTCACGGCGGATCTGTCAATGCCGTCAGTCGATCCGTTCATGGCAACAACACGTGAAGACTAAAAGCATAGTCTGAGTATCTGAGCGACAACTTTAGCCTGAACTGTGGAACACGCCCGAGAACCAGGAGAGTACGTCGAATCACGGCGTCTTGGCCCATAACGCTTGTACCAAAGAAGAAGAAAGCGAGAGCAACACCCATCTTCATCGGGGTTTTTATCCATTTCTCAGAAATTTTTTTTTTGAATCCATCCCGATGGCAATTCGTAACAAACGCAAACGAGGAGCAGACTTATGCTCGACGAGCAAAGCACCCCGCAGGAAGGCCGTCGATGCAAGCGCCCTTGCGCCGAACGTGCAAGCTCAACTCTCACGAATTGCTCGCTCAGATCGCACAGAGTTCGAGAAACGAGTATGGACGGCGCTCTGCCAGATACCAGAGGGCTGCGTCACGACCTATGGGCTTCTTTCCAAGCACGTCGACTCCTCGCCGAGAGCCGTGGGCAATGCCCTGCGGCGCAATCCTTTTGCTCCCCTTGTGCCGTGCCATCGGGTGGTTGCGACGGGCATGGCTCTGGGGGGCTTCAGGGGGAAGTGGCCGCGTGATGGAGAGGGGATCACGCTGGACGAGAAGAGGAGTCTTTTGAAAGGCGAGGGAATCGAATTTGATGAAAAGGGCAAAGTTGTCGGTTCGCCGTGGTGTGGATGGCTTTGAGGGCGGAGTGAAGGGGGTTTTTTTTTTTTGCTGTTGCTGTTGCTCACGTTCTTGCACTCATGTTTTGTATCTCGGGGCTTTTTTTTCCTACAGAATCACACGGTCGGGAAGGAGTTGGACTATGGCTAGTTTTGAATGAATCCCATGTATTATCTGCCAGATCTCAATACATTTGATGTAACATGCATGGGGCGATCGTTGCTCATTGCCCCGATACCTTGAACCGATGCGCCAATACCAGGCATCAACAGACTCAAAGTCACAGATTCGATGGCTGGTAGAATGCTACAGGCACGTCTAGCGCTGGTGTGCCGATGATGTCTGCTCGCAGCGTCTGCGCATGCCAATCGCCACGGTACTCCAATCTCTCAAACTTTTGGGCCAATCGAACGACTGAAGAAAATTAAACAAGTCAGAAAGTCAGAATTCCGGGTTCCATCAAGGAGCCAGTTATGTCTTGAAACTGGGGACTGTGCTTACGACAAAAGGCCATTTCGGTCAGCGCGAAATTTTGGCCCACGCATATCCTGGGTCCCCCATGGAATGGTGTATACGTCCACGGAGTTGGAGTCCAGTTTTCCCAGCGTTCGGGGCTGAAAATGCCCGGATCAGGGAAGTTTTTGCTTACAGGAGGATACAAGTCCCTTCGCGCATGCATGCCGATAGTGTTGATCGTGACCGTGTCGCCCTTGAGAAGCACAATTTCGGGCTCTCCTGGCTCCCCCGGGATGGTTGTATCCTCAAGCGCCTGGCGCATGTTGATTGGCACGGCGGGATGGAGTCGAAGGGTTTCGCTGAGAACATTTTTGAGGTACGTCATGTTTTTCAGTGCTTCGTAAGTAGGCATCCCGTGGGTGCCCAACTCGACCAGGACTTCGGAACGGAGTTTACTCCAGGTGTGCGACCGGTGTGACATCTCGTATAAGACCCATGACAAGGTGGCAGCTGTTGTGTCTCGCCCAGCGAGAAGAACGGACATGATTTCGTCTCGTATGACTTTTGGATCCTTGGAAACCCTAGCGATACTGTGGAGAAAAGAGTATTGCGCATCATTCTTGGAGATTTCCTCAGCCTCTTCTAGAGGCAGCTTGATAGCGCGTTGTATGATGGGCTCCATAAACTCTTCGATCTTCTTGATTGATCGATGGTAGTCCCCCTTGGGAATCAGAGGTGCGATTGGGCTATTGAATTTTCAGTTGTCATGCATATCGAAGAATTTTGATGACTTGAATCATACTTCAGAACAAAGATGTACATCTGGATCCGCTGAGCTGTTGCCATAGCCTCTGCAACTTCGTGATCGGGACTGGACGAGTCAGTTGGTTAATTACAGAACAATATCTTGACGGTGTTTTTGGAGTAATTTGAACGACTCCGAACTTACTCATCTAGACTATCCACACATTCCCCCAAAAGGAACTCTGTTATAGTGTCCAAAGACCATCTATAAAGTATACTCTTCACCTCGACTGTCGTGCCAGACGGAGGCAGCTTTGATATCAGTTTTTCGGTACATTTGTCAAAGATGACAAGGTTTCTCAGTCTATCTTTGACAAACATTGGTCTGATGAGACCTCGGCTACGGTGCCATTCTGGCCCATCCGTGGTGAAGATGCCATTCCCGAGAAATGGCAACCATAGTTGATGCCATTGCCGTCCATGTCCAAAGCTGTTGAATTTGGTAGCCAAGATGGTTTTGATTTGCTCAGGTCCACGAGTAATTATGACTCTCTTACTCCCCGTCAAACTGAACTCAGCGCAATGCTTCTGTGTGCGATCCAGCGTTGCGTTGCACCATTGTGCAAGACGATTATGATACTGGTGCTTGCCGATTTGGATGTATAAACTGGTGGCTACCATGGAAAAGAGAAGAATTAGTCCACGGTCAAGTTACAAGCTTGTGTACGGGTACGGGCAAAACATGGTTACCGGAAAACAAATTACTGGCCAAGACATAAGCTCGCTTGCCGCCGATGAGCCGAATGCGAAAATCGACAAGTCTGTGTCTTATCCATACGAACGAGGCCACCAAGACTGCACTACCTATCACGGCGAACCAGGAGCCGGTGCCAGACATGGCAAAAGAAATCATGTCGGGTAAAGACAATCAGCAGAAAGGGCCTCGACCGCCAGGAAGGTCGCATAAACGAAGCACGCTGGGTAGGTGGTTGACAAGGCCAGAGAGAAGCAAAGACTCTTGGAGAAAACCAACAGACTTGCAACGAACGAGTTCAAGTCCAAGTAGCGGGCTTGGACGTGGAAGGAGAAGCATTTGATTTTATTCAAGGACAACTAACTAACTGCACGCCGGGCACGACTCGGTCTCCAGCCTGTTAGAGTGCGTGCTACTTGGTACAGACGGCTGAGTTACATGTGGTGAGCGGCAGATCTTGGTCCAGTCCTGAGCTGTGGATGTGTCCGAGGTGCATGTCTGACGGAACCTTGGGATTGGGCACAACCCGATGTTGGACGTGGGGAGTTTCATATCATACTACTATTAGTCTAGTTTGCTTGTTGGTGGAGTGGGAGTGGGAGCAAAAAGTGGCAGCATGTCGGACGGGCTGCCGTAAAAGGAAACAAGGCGGCCGAGCGGTAACAACACTTACTTGGTGGGTAGCAAGATTGTCTGTCGAGAGCCGGGGACGTTTCTTCAAGGCAACTGCGGCGGGTTGATCAGTCTGGTGTGCATATGGTGTATGAATTCTATTATATGTATGAACGTTTTGGATCATCATAATGGGTCCAGAGGGTATGGGAACTGATTTCCTTAGTTCTGCAGAGAAGAATCGGGAAGGATCGGGAAGAATCGAGAAGAACGCCTCGCAGGCCGGTCAGTTCTCTGGAGTCAATCTCAGGAGTCAATCTCAGGAGATGGATTGTCCCAAAATTGCGTTCATCATGGAAAATGTCGTCGGTCACTACGGACTACGGACTATTGTTCTGGTGCCCGTGGTGGCGCGTTCTGACTGGCCAAGACAAGCAGTTAGTTGGACGGCAGCACCTTTTTCCGCCCCATCTTACTCCGTACACCCGGGAAAATCGGTGTCTAACTGCCCATCTCGCGCTCATCGTGAATAACTTCTCTCCCTGTCCCCTTCCAATTGGCAGTGGCTAGCCTTCTGTCAAAATGTTCAACATCAGCCGCAGCCGCGCCTTGGCGTCGGCTCTGAAAGCCTCCAAGGTTCGTCAATCTGGCTCGTCGCCTCGGTCAACTTTTTTTTTTTTGGACCATCCCCTGGAGTCAAGCTGCTAACATGACGCCGCACAACAGCTCCAGATCACCCCCTCCGTCAGACTCCCCGGCATCGCTCAACAAAGACGAGCTCTGAGCATCCACGAATACCTTTCTGCCGACCTCTTGCGACAGGTAGAGCTTTCCCCCGTGGCCCCCGAACCGCTTTTCCCTGGGAGGGCAAACAACAATCCCATTCAAATTTGCTGACAAAGAACGTATTTTAGTATGGCGTTGGTGTCCCCAAGGGCTCAGTTGCCAAGACTTCTGGGGAGGCCAAGGCTATCGCTAAGGAAATCGGCACTGAGGACATGGTCATCAAAGCCCAGGTTCTCGCTGGTGGACGTGGAAAGGGCACCTTTGACAATGGCCTCAAGGGAGGTGTCCGAGTCATTTACTCTCCTCACGAGGCCGAGATGTTTGCTCAGCAGATGATTGGTCACAAGCTCGTCACCAAACAGACTGGAGCTGGTGGTCGTCTCTGCAACGCTGTGTATATTTGCGAGCGCAAGTTTGCCCGTCGCGAATTCTACCTGGCCATCCTCATGGATCGTGCCTCTCAGTCCCCCGTCATCGTCTCCTCATCGCAGGGTGGCGTGGATATTGAAACCGTTGCCAAGGAAAGCCCCGATGCCATCAACACTACCTACATCGACATTAACACTGGCGTGACTGACGAGATTGCCCGCGATATTGCTACCAAGCTGGGCTTTAGCGAGCAGTGCATCGAAGACGCCAAGGACACCATCCAGAAGCTGTACAAGATCTTCTCCGAACGCGACGCCACCCAGATCGAGATCAATCCCCTTTCGGAGACCAGTGACCACCAGGTACTTTGCATGGATGCCAAGTTCGGCTTCGATGACAACGCCGACTTCCGTCAGAAGGAGATCTTCGAGTGGCGCGACACCACTCAGGAGGACCCCGACGAGGTCCGCGCTGCCAAGTCTGGCCTCAACTTCATCAAGCTTGATGGTGACATTGGCTGCCTTGTCAACGGCGCCGGTCTTGCCATGGCCACTATGGACATCATCAAGTTGAACGGTGGCCAGCCCGCCAACTTCCTCGACGTTGGTGGTGGTGCCACTCCTGCTGCCATTCAGGAGGCCTTCGAGCTCATCACCAGCGACCCCAAGGTCACTGCCATCTTTGTCAACATCTTCGGTGGTATTGTCCGCTGCGACCACATTGCCACTGGCCTGATCAAGACTGTTGAGAACCTCAACCTCAAGATTCCCATCATTGCCCGTCTGCAGGGAACCAACGTCGAGCGGGCTCACAAGCTGATCAACGAGTCCGGCATGAAGATCTTTTCCATTGACGACTTGCAGAGCGCTGCTGAGAAGTCTGTTCAACTGTCAAAGGTCGTCAAGATGGGTAAGTAGCTGCCATCTGCGCTCGTGGCTTTCTATTGGCTAACATGTGCTGTCTTCGCTATAGCTCGCGACATCGATGTCGGTGTCGAGTTCTCCCTGGGTATCTAAAATGGGCATAGTGTGGTACTGGAAAGAGTAGCAGCATTCCGTGTAAAATTTCATGATTTTGGGGGTTACGGGTGAAGATTGCCTTGGAAGGCGGCAAAGTGTATTGTTGTTGTAGCATGCAATCAGCCTTTCGTGAATTAATAGAATTGGACTTGGCTTGTTTCCTGCATTTACTACTCTGACTGTACGTGACATCTGCTGCATGAAATATTTTCCCCCGACGTGAGCCGACGTGAGGACCACTGGCAAGACTGTACAGTTCCAATATCAATACAGATTTGTCGAGGTCTTGAAAAGGGAGATTATCTCCCGCGAGGCCTGCGGGCTGCAGAACTGCTGTGTTACATGTAGCCGCATCAAATCAATTTCCCCGCCTCGCAAAATTATTCCCAAGGCTTCGATATTGCAACATGCTGCCGTATCGACCGAGGCAGCATGCAGAGCAACATGTCCCTTGTCGAAGATACCCCGTGATGTCTGGAGTGTTCCAGATTGGTCTGTCTTTGATAGCCTCGATATTCAATATACCCGCGGCACGCCGTCGCTGATCTCTTGTGTCGTCTGCGAACACCGACGGGCACTCCGAGTGGCTCAACTTGTCAGATCTGTGTTTCAGTCCACCCACGAGCACGACTCAAAGCCCAGACGGGCAACTCTCAGCCAAACTTGCATCGCCAAACCCCACGTTCTCATCTATGTCGCATAATCGTCTCAATTCACATCACATGCCTATGTACAGAGACCTCTGCTGTGGAACCAACCCCGCCGTCTGAACTGCTCGCCGTACCAGAGAGCCGCGGGGGGGAGGGGGGGACAAGTAAGTTGAAGTTGACAGGGCCTCTCGGCAATGTTCGGCTGCAAGCAAATACATGTCGATTTTTTTTTTTTTACGACTTGCGTGCGTGTCTAGGCTCAAGATGGAACAAATGCGGACTCTAGACGATTGCTTTTGGATGGGCTCGACTGATGACTTCGTCTCGGGATGACGTCGAAATGAAATCGGGGCGCGACGAGATGTCTCGTCTCCACCAATGCAGTCAGAGAGAGAGGTACTATGCGCGACTCAGACTGTTTGTTGTTGCTTGATGCGAAGACTTTTGGTCCACAATCTGGATGGAAAGAGTCATGATGCCAAACTATAAGTACGATGCCCGCGAGGCCACAAAAGTTTACGCTCGTCTGACACCATTTTCCTCTGTCTTGAAACTCTCATCGTTATCTCATCACACGGATTACACAAAAATGCCTTCCCGGAGAAACCAGAGAAGCTGGTTCGCTCGCCACATGGCTCCTCCACCGCCACTTGATGCCACGCCCACGTGCCCTTGCGCAAACTGCTACAATCTTGTAGCCCAGAGACCACTGATGATGGACGACCGAAGTCACAGCCGTGCATCATCCAGTGCTGGCTCACCAACGAGGCGAAACTCTGACAGTCCTTCCATCACAGGCGGAGATGCCACGACGACCACTGCGCACATTGAATTGGTATACAGCAAATGATGGAAATGAAAAAAAAACATATATTTTTAGAAATTGGCATGGGGGGGGGGTTTTCCTCTTCCGAGATAGGCTTTGTAGCATGCTGGAGAAATTGGCCGTGGACTTGGAAACCCGGTGCACGGCGTTGAAGACAATATTAGCAGTACTGTACGGAGTCAGGCGTTGGGAGAAACTGACACCCTTTCAATTTACGCGGGTTCAATACATTGACTCTGCGTGATTGCCATTTCGATCTTTCTTGAACCAATCACCAAGCAGACAAATTTCAACGTGAAAATACTGATCGGTGGATGAAGAGCCCGCAAGTACTGGCTTCCTGTATATCTACAACATGCAGTCTCCGTCAGGTTGTCGCCTTTGACGTCACACCCAACACCCACCCCCCTCCATCACATCCAAGCCACTCGAGCAAGTATACGAAGCTCTCTCTTGCCGAGCACGTGCACGCCTTCCGTTCCAAGCATACATTGGAACCCTCCTGTCTGAACCCCCTTGGCATCACAAAGAGAGTTCGCAATGGCCCCGAATGTCGACGTAAAGATCCTGAAAGCGCTCGGCCTGCAGGACGAAGAGGCCCAGATTAGCTCTCATGGCGGATCCGGCTTCTCATCCACCTTCAAGCTCACTGCCACGAAAAACGGCCAACCCATCAACTATTTCGTCAAGACCGGTGCCGGGAAGAACGCCGAGTTGATGTTCAAAGGTAATACCTTGTCGCTCTTCATCAAAGCAGCATTCCACGTGCGTTGACGACCTCTCACGCAATTCATACCGCAGGAGAACATACTTCCTTGAACGCCATCCTAGACGCCGTCCCCCTGTTCTGCCCTAGATCCCATGCCCACGGCCCAATGGCCTCGGCGAACAGATACTTCCTGGCCACAGACTTCCTTGATCTGGGATCAAATGCGGCCGGGGGATCGGGACTGTCTCTCGCAGCCAAATTGGCCAAGTTGCATACGACTCCGGCGCCAATCCCAGAGGGCTACGACAAGCCCATGTTCGGATTCCCCGTCTCGACATGTTGTGGTGAGACGGCGCAGGACAACACGTGGAAGTCCTCGTGGGCAGAGTTCTACGCTAATAATCGCCTCCGGGGGATCTTGAGAGCCTGCGTTGACAGGAACGGCGCCGACGCAGAGCTTAGCAAAGCTGTGGAATCAATGGCCGAGGAAGTCGTTCCTCGATTAATAGGTGAAGACACCATCGGGAAGATCACGCCTGTCGTGGTCCATGGTGATTTGTGGAGCGGCAATCACTCGAATGGTCAGATAGCTGGAAGAGGAGGAAGTGAAGAGGTAGTGTTTGATCCGTCCGCCGTCCATGGCCATTCAGAGTATGATCTGGGCATAATGATCATGTTTGGAGGCTTTGGTGGCAGCTTTTGGAAGGAGTATGAGAAGCTTCTTCCGAAAGCGAAGCCACGAGAGGAATGGGAGGATAGAGTGACAATGTACGAGTTGTGAGTGACCCCCCCAGAAAACCTACGGCACCTCTTTCCCCGCTGAGGTCACAACGACCGATGTGCTGTCGATGAGCTGACGGACCCAAGATATCATCACTTGAACCATTTCGCCATGTTTGGAGGCGGGTACCGCGGCGGAGCCATGTCCATCATGAAAAAGCTGATTGCAAAGTATGGGAAGACAGAATCGTACCCGACCATACATAATGATTGATGTATTCAAAGGATACCGATTAAGACTACCAAGGTGGGGGAAACGAAGGAAGTAAGACTGACATCCAAAACGCCTGTATATGATTGCTCGCTGTGATGCAAACCACCCCAAGTCTATAGAATAAACCAAAACGCGCTGGAACCGAATTGAAAGCAGATCCAGCGATGACTTCGTATGTCCGCGAAAGGGAAGGAGATCAGGCAGCCAGCATTTCTTGCGCTTCTGGCCTCCTGGAACTCGAAGGCTCTTCGCCAGTTCTTTCACTAACGGGTACTTGGGCATTGGGAACCGATGGCAGGACTTGTCCCTCACCAGACAGCTCGGCCTGGAGAGCTGCAAGTTCATCTTCCACGTCTTCCTCATCCTGGTTCGATATTTGCCCACCGAGCATCTCGCTGACTTCCTGTTGTTTGCGAGACAAGAATCAGCCTTGCGACCTTAGGATGAGAATTGGGTTGGCCGAATCAGTAAGTTCGGGAGGCAAAAAACATACCTGCTGGTAGGCAATGGCATCCGCCGTCTCTCCCATGAGCTTCTCTACATTCTCCAATCCGCCCATCTCAGCATGGATCTCCTTGAGGACCTTGGTGCCCTGTTGCAAGCCAAAAACAACATCCTTCTGTATAAGGGCAAATTCCACATTCGAAGTCAGCTTTTCCAATTGCTCGAGCTGCGCGTCGGTTTTGGCGAGCAGCGTTTCTTGGTACTTCTTGCGCCGTAGCGCTAAGAGGGCTCTTTTCTTGTCGCCCTTGGCAAGCATCTGCCGCGCTACATCGGTCTCCTTGTCTGTGAGGACGGTGATGCGTCTTTGGTATTGGTGTAGCTTATCGCGCTGGTTCTTCATATCCAGGATCGCCCTGCCCCAACCAAAACCAAAGCACGGTTACCAGTAAGCGGGGTGGTCATGGTAGGACGACGACGGGCTCATGGGTGACGGGGTTGAAGGTTGACAGAAAAAAAAAAAACCTACTTGTCCTGGGCGGTGACCTTGCTGGCGTTGCTCCCCATGCTGATCGCGTGCTGCCTCTACCCCAGTCTTTGCGTGGCTGGGTCGAGTTTGCATGTTGACAGATCGGAGGCACTTGGCGATGAGCCATGTTACAGTCAGTCAGTCAGTCTACTTACTACTCGTGCCATGTCCCACTTTTTTGGTTCTCGTGGACCTCGCACCAGTCACCCAGTGATTAACTTGCGTTCTATCGCGAGATATGAGTCACCCTTGGCTGAAGTTAAAGAGCTGCAGAACGCCACAAATTGAAAATTTGCTTTAGCTTTAGCAAGAGTGCGTAACATGTAGCAGCTTATTTAACAAGGCGTAGAGGCACTTCTTCCGTTTTAGGCTTAGTTGCTACTGCATGATAAAAAAAAAATCGTTGCTGCATGTTTACGTACTCGGCAAGGCAAGCGATGCCTCCGACCACAACGACGCTGACTTCGCAGGTGCAGCAGAGTTTGCTATTGCAGTTCGGGAAGCTGCTAACAGAGTTTGCCGAGTCATTGCCAGAGTTTGTCGAGCCATTGCAGTTCGGGAAGCTGTCAACATAGAAAAAAAAATGCCTAAGGCTTTGATTTCCAACATATAAAACGCAACGGTGGGACGAATTTTTGGTTGGAACTCCCATCCATCATCATCCATCATCACTTACTTCACAATGCCGCCACGTATAAGCCTTCGATCTCGCCTCGAGTGCGACGTTGATAGAGTTCTAAAACAACTTGAATCGTCGTCCAATGCGAATTGCCGCTTCAAATCAACCATGGATGCCTACGATGCCATCCAACGATCCAACTCTAGCCTGAAACGACAGAAGAAAAAGCCTCTGGAGGATGCCATAGACCGAGTACTCTTGTTTCATAAGCAAGAGGCCGACGATTCAAATGACTCGGAGGCTGCCATAGAAGAAGCGGAGCCGCCGACGATTCAAGGCGATGATCGATATCTTTCCAGACAAATGATAAAATTATGGCATCGAAATATATCTACCACTAGCGCGGCAAACTCAGCAGAGCAGTCGCCCTCTAAGAAACGACGATTACAAGAAGAGAGCGAGGGTGCACCGGGCATAGAAACGCGAACTAATGGCGAGGTCTCGACCAAGACCACCGCCACAACACAGAGGGAACAGCCTGCAAGCAAGAAGCAGAAGCCAAGTCGATTCACTGTAGAGCATATGTATGACAAGAAACCGCTCGGTGGTCTTGGAACTTTGTCGGCTGAAATACTTTGGCTGGCGGAGGGCACGTTGAAATTTCCCCGTTATTACGAAGAACTTACGGGGTGTAATCGGCCGACCGGTATCATCATATCAGGACCAGATGGGATGGGCAAAAAATCACTGGTTCAAAACATCGCCTTCATGCTGGGAGTCCCCCTTATTTCTCTGAATATGTGTTTTTTAGAACCCAAGACAATGGCGACAATGGCGAGGAGCATGATGGAGGCATTCGATGCGGCCATTGCACATGCCCCCAGTATTGTTTTCATTGACGACATTCATCGTTACATGAGCAGACCAGGTTCCTTGCGCCACAACGACTTTCATGCTAAGGCGATCGACTTATTCGCGCAGCAAATGGAGCGAATTGGAGGCACAAACTGTATTGCAATAGCCACGACATCGAACATAGCCGAGGTCGACCCTGACATTCTCGGAAGACGGTTGTTCCAGGCGACTCTTCAAGTGAAGCTACCGGATTACGATGCGAGGAGAGATGTTCTGGACAAAATCACGCGCGGGTCGACACTCGGAGTTGACGTTGACTTGGACGAAATTGCCAGAATGACCCACGGCTTTGTGCCCGCCGAGCTTGCGTTCCTCACAAACGAAGCAAAATGGCTAGCAGCAAACAATTTGAGTGACGGAGATGATACTGATCTCCGCGGCGTTGACTTGGAGGCTGCCATCTTGGCAGAAGACGTGGAGGTTCTCAGACCAATGCGATACAGGTTGCGAGCGAAAGCGCCCGTGTCCATGGGCGATTTCAAAAAGGCATTCGGGAAAATGACGCCATCTCTTCGTAAAGAAGGGTTCTCTGTCATTCCCAGCGTCACGTGGGAACAAGTTGGTGCTCTCAACGTGGCGCGGAAACAATTGCAATTGTCTATCATCGGACCGATCAAGCGGCCTGATGTGTACAAGGAATTTGGACTTAGACAAAACGCCGGCGTGCTTCTTTGGGGCCCTCCAGGTTGCGGCAAGACCTTGATTGCACAAGCGGTTGCCAACGACACAAAGGCCAGCTTTATTCTCATCAATGGTCCGGAACTCTTGAACAAGTACGTGGGTGAGTCGGAACGAGCAGTCAGAGAACTGTTCCAAAGAGCACGCTCCTCCACGCCTTGCATATTATTCTTTGACGAGATGGACTCTGTCGTTCCTCCACGAGCCCATGCGTCCACCGAGTCAGGTGCCAGAGTCGTCAACGCCCTTCTCACAGAGCTTGATGGTGCACAAGATCGAAGCGGAGTGTACGTGATTGGCACCACGAACCGCCCCGATATGATAGACGAGGCTATTCTTCGACCGGGTCGTCTAGGGAACCAGATCTTCATTGATTTACCTACACCCCTTGAGCGCGTTGAAATTCTTCAAGCAATCTACAGAACCCGCCACGACAATCCATCTCCAGCAGCGTTGGAGGCGCTTGCGAAGGTGGCCCAGGACCCGCGATGCACCGACTTCAGTGGTGCAGACTTGGATGCACTTCATACAAAAGCAGCACATTCTGGGCTGGAGCGGTGGATGCAGGACGAAACTTCGCAAAAGGAGATCGTGGATGGAGATTGGGAGGTTGCCTTGAACAACACAAAGGCCAGCGTGAAGGATCCAGCAGCTTACCGGAATCGGAATCGCAATCTTGCATGAAGGCAGGCGGGCTGGAGGAAGATGGTCAACGATACCCCCATGTGCACTTAATACAAGCATAATTATTACAAAAAGTGTCCAGTTCTAATTCGAGTATTTTTTGCTTGCCATTGAGAAATCCCCTGATAGGGCAGTAGAGACGTTGAGCAAACGGAAAAGATCCGAGCGGCGAACGAGAAGCTGTATATGCTATGCTGTATGCTCAGGGAAGACATGTCCTGAAAGAGAAAATGTCGTGAGGGAACGTTACCTGCTCCGGAGGTCTGTACTACTTTTTCGCGATCAGTCGTTGAATTCGAATGGGAGATGTAGCTTCAATGGATAGCCGCGTTATTATTTGACGCACTCATTATCAATTGCTAGTACAATTGCTCGATTTCAATCGAAAACAGTCAAGGAGAAAGTGCTGATGAAAGAGGAGTTTGGATTTAAGCGCGCATTTGCTAGCGCTAATATAGTTCTAAAAATTGTCTATAGTACAATCATTCGTTGCAACACCGCGCCGTCTATCAATCCTATCGTTACACATGCAAAAGTAGGTAGGTACGGTACCTAAGCAGTAGAGTCCTTCAGGTAGCTGTGGTAAAATGTTAGCAATCATTGATGCTCATGAAGCAATTCCGTGGAGAGTAAAACGTACGCGATGAGATCCTTTCTGTCCTTCTCCTTCTTGAGGCCACCGAATGCCATCTTGGTGCCAGGAATGTACTTCTTGGGATTCTCAAGATAAGCGAAGAGGGTGTCGTCGTCCCAGGTGATGCCCTTCTGCTTATTGGCATCGGTGTAGGAGTAGCCTTCGACGGAACCAGTCTTGCGGCCGAAGAGACCGTGAAGAGCAGGTCCGATCTTGTTGCCACCGTCCTTCTCGACAGTGTGGCACTGAGCGCAACGACTTTTGAAGAGTTTAGCACCAGACTTTATGTCACCTGTGAAAATGGGGTCAGCACGTGTCACCCCATAGGTAGAATCTTGCACGGAGGGATGATCAAGGGATGGCGGTTCAGGTCTAGGTCGGTCAATTGGGCCACTGGAGGTTCGCTGTGCGGCAAAACGCAAGATACGATGAGCAAGAGCGCAATTCCAGACGCATTCGCTGTGGCTGCACCCGAATTCTCCCGAGTCGAGTTCCCAGTATTTTTTTCTTCTCTCGGCCAAGTTGCAAATAACGCAGGATTCACAAGCTCGTCGCCAGCCGACGCCAGCCGAGAGCAACTGAACACGTAGTCATTGTGCCAAAAGAGATACCGAAAAAACGACTCGAATCTTGGCCCAACAGCGACTCAGCAGCTTCATGTGCGCAGTTTGCGCTCATCTCGATCGCTTTGCGTTGGCGCAATCGCAACTGAACCGACCCGGGTCGACCGACCAACCCGTAGCCTCGGCCATCCTCGGTGCAGAGGACTCATGGACTTACCGCCAGCCATTTTGGAGTAGAGGGATAAAAGGAGGTATTAAAGAGTTAGAGGTGTTCGTAAAAGGTTCGTGAGAAAAGACGACAAAGAGAGTCTACGACGGACGACGAGGGATGGTCGATGCTTGGGTATGGCGAGAATTTGGGGGAAAGAAGAGGAGGGAGGAGAGGAACGTAGGAGCGCAACAAGGAGAAAAAGTTTATGACAGCATTGACGGGCCTTTCGGGCCTTGGCTTGGCGCACTCGTCGCAATTGAGCCACAAGGTTGCCTGAGGCGCAGTCCAACCAGAGCGCTGCAATTACGCAGTCACAGGACCCGCCACACCAAGCTGGGCCGGGTAAATTCGGACATTGTGAGGAACGACTACGTATTGCCTAGGCACTTGAACGAAAGACTTTTTTCTTCGCGCTCATCAGGTGCCCGCCCACACAAGCGAGTCAAAAACCACACGAGCTCTTCGCGATCCACTCGGCTCATCAGCCTAGTTAGATTACAGCTACGGAGTAGTATGCATATACCTATTTATTTTGAAGTTATTCTAGTGAGTTCCTCAACGGGTATCATCCAACACATCCCAAACAATCGTTATTCCCATCTCCCCGGAGATATAGCGGCCAAAGCTCGGCAAAATCAACCACCCAATATCGGAGGAGCCTGAGGGTCCAAGGCCAACATTTTTAAAAGTTCGTGAGAAACTTCGTGCCGACAAATGAAACGGGGCCGTTTGAAGAGCACTGACAGTCAGCTTCAACAAGCTCGCATGGCCCAGCAGCCGTGACACTTTTTTCTTTCTTTTTTTCCAAGCACAGCACAACATGGCAGTGAGAGCGATCATTCCACGTTTTCTACTCCCGCTGCAAGGACCTCTTTGGCGCGGCGTGCGCATTCCCTTGTCACAAAATATTCGTGTTCGATTTGCGTCCTCGTCGGACCGGTCCCAGAAACCAATTGTTCTCGAGAAGCCGGCAAAGTTCAACCCTCCCTCCCATGGATCCCGGCTCAAGCGAAACACCACCCCGAAGCATTACGGCCCCCAATTGTCGCCGTCCGAAATTGCCGCACGAGGCAGGAAGCATTATCCAGGTCTGATGGCTCCCGAGGGGACCTGGTCTCATTGGTTCTGGCATAGTCGGCTGCTGCACACATTTATTACCATGGTAAGACAACATCTAGGGACATTTCCCCGTGCCCAGCATCTGGGGGTTTATCTCTGTATCCGCAAGTTTATTCATGCTTCAACTTGCGCGTCTAACTAACATACCCACAGGGAGTCTTGTTCGCCATGGCCATCTGCACATTCTTCATGAACTACGCCTACAACTCGCCCTTCAAAGATCTCGCTCCACCCGTATCCGACCTCTGGCGCCAGCCAACATATTTCTTCGCGGCATGGAAGAACGTCATCTCCTTGCATGAAAAGGACAAGGCTACAAAAGCGCGAGAGCACCGTACCCGTCATCTGGACGACATTGCCAAGCGCAACTATTATATGAAGGTGCATGGGATTGAGGCCAAGAACCCCGTGACTATGGTCTTCGGGAAGGGCGAAGAGAAGTCGGAGGAAGAACTGGAGGCCGCTGCGTTGGGCCGTGAGCTCCCGCCCAAGGAAGACTCGGAAGAGAAGTCGGCCCAGAAGAAGAAGTGGCTCGGCATCTGGTAAAAAAGTCAAGTGCTTTTTGTACTTATTGCATTGCACTATTACTCCAATACATGTCAAAAGTCAGACTTTGCACCCATTGCGCCGCATGATATGAGGGAACTTGCACCTAATTCGCAATACTAAGGTCACCAGGCCGTTCACATTGAAATTTTCAAAAAATTGTCATTGTTGCCCAATCGAGCCATCAACTTTCTCAACGGGGGTAGTATCATGCCAAATCAACGCCGTCTAACCCGTCCAGAATATCATCTACCACACCGCCTTTCTCAAGCACCGCATCGATAATGCTCTCCAACACAGCGTATTTGGTGCCCCCTATCGGTGCTTTCCACACCCCTTCCACACATTGACGCCCATCCGATGCGTGCTGTTTTGCTATCGTACCCCCCGAGGCACCATTTGTCGCCATGTTTTCTGAATTCGGCACGCCTGGCGGCGTTAATCTGGACGGAGGGTCAATGGTTCTCATCGACAACAGTCGTAGCTCGCGAGTTGAATCCACATCCATCCCGCCCGACCCTTTCTGCTCCCGGACTTCTGATACTGACACAGCCAATGCCGTCTCAGCAACAGCTAGTTCCTCCTTGGACGGGTCAAATATAATATTCCCTGCTACTGTGATGACCAACAGCGTTATCGGCGGACGTGTTCCCGTCCCCGCAGCACCCTCCCGAGGGTATAAATACTGCGACGATTCCCAGTCGTCATCGAACATGGGGTCCTCGTCGCCCTCGGACTTGAGTCGAGGAAGTCGGGTTGCGAGAAGTGCAAGATGTGATGTCAAGGATAGTAGAGGTAGCGGGTAGGACAGAGGCGGAGATATGAGCAAAACCTGTTCAAGAGTCATTCATGTCAGAGAGTCCCCGGGGGGGGGGGGGGGAAGCGAGCAGATTCTTCCCTTTTGGGAGATGGGTAAAAAGACGTACATCTAGGTATAATCTCCAGTGAAACCGTCTGTTGATCCACAACTTTTTCGCAAACTCCCCGTCAGCTAATAACGCCTCTCTCAACATCTCGGCCAAGAACACAGTGGAAGCCTCGTCGTCTCTCTGTCCAGGTATCTCAATCGTCATTTCCAACCAGTCGCGTCTGGCATTCTTCTCGTCTGGCCTCTCTGCGCTTGCTATGGCATTTAATTTGCCCTCTGCGTCCTCTGCATCGCGTATGCCAGGCGTCTTCTCAATATCTGCCTTGACTCCCACAATCGCCTCTGTGCCATCTGAGAAGCAGACGCGAGCACTGCCATTTGTACCGGGAAGAATGCCCGTCTCTGCTGTCAGCGGTCGAAACTGCGTCGGAGTGCGACCGTCAGATCGGATTGGTGGGGTCAGAGACAGAGAACTGTGCAGGTAGGCGAGCTCGGCCGGCGAAAAAAGGGCTTGGTGCGTAGCCATGGCCCTCAAAATGATTGATCGGGCTGCGTACACGACTGTAGATCCGCTGAAACGCTGATGTATCGTGATGAGCCGGTTTGAATGTTGGGACCCAAAGTTTTTTCTGTCTTGGAACGAGAAAGCTTGAGCAACTGCATCACATAATTAATTACCCGATTGGGGTGATAAGATAAGGCGGGGGGCCACTGCTATTTTGGCGGGGGGGCCAATCTGGGATCTGGATCTGTATGGTGGACGACGAGCTTAACGACGAGCTTAACGACAAGCTTAACGACAAGCGTTCAGGGTCCTGACTTCTGAGCTGTTCTCACCAGGTGCTGAAGCATGTCTACTACCCTCCGCGGGTCATATCTAAACATAAGGATTGGACCGCTTCAGGCCCCAGGGCCGCCACTAACTCTGCCACAGAGGCTTTGATACCTGGCCAGTCGGTTATGCTCTTTGAATCCCATGCTACCAGATCCGATGTTTCGAAAAGGGGCCCCTCAGGATAGATCTTGAGAGCAATGTGATCCAAGTCTACCTCCATCATGTCGGAGGCAGAGCTTATGCCGGGCATACCGGATTTGAACAGCGAACCCATGTCTTCTTCGTCTTTTCCTTCGCCGTCGTCATCGGACTCTATTGTACCCGTACTGTCTTTACCTGATTCGCCGACATTCGGTCGCTTTGCCTCCCTTGTGTCACCATGATGGTCACCATCGCCACCACCAGAAGTACAAGCGCTATGTTTCTCCATAGACAGGCTGAGAAACGGTTTCTGGTCTAGAAGGCGCAAGACTGTCGAGTCAAGAGGATCCCAGCTGAGACTATCAGGATCCAGGATAAACTGCGGAGAGTAGTCGATTTTATATTTCATCTTCGGACAATTGTGAATGTAGAACCCTGGATACCACCATTGATAGCCTTCTTCAGATGCCAGCGCAATCTCATGAAGTGCACCCAACTTACCTGGTGCATTCTTGTGCATGCTCTCATGGTACAAAAAGTAAACCGAGCTGACGCAATTCGGAAGCAGGTCCAAGACACCGATCGCGACCAACACCCCGTCCAGTCGGTAGCACTGGTGGTATGACCCTAGCCTTCTTTTGCGTCCACCTGCCCCAACCAGGACTTCTCGTCTTATAGGAGAGCTGCAGAGAAAGCGTTTGAATGCCCGTGGGGTTCTGTCTTCAGGTGGGTCTTTGTGCACAACTCTTTGATAGTTATCGTAGACTTGATACTTTTCCTCAGTGAAGTCATCGTTCTCTAGCGTGACAACGAATTTATGTGTTGGTTCCAGAGGTGTTTTCAAATGATCGTACTCGGCTTCATGGATCCGACTGATGAGAGAAAATTCATTATCTCTCCTCCTAATGTCCTCCCGAGTTTTTGGATACAGCCGAGCGGCTTCCTTGATATATGCATCTCCAAGAACAAACTTTGTAAAGCGATTCACGGTCTGTCGCTGATCTCTTGAGGGCTTGAATTGGCTAGAATCAAGACGAATTGTATAATGAGGACAACATGATCGCTTTTGGTTCGGGCGATACATTAATTTTCCTGAACGACGCCAGCATCGGTCGAGAAGATTGTGGTAGAATCTGGGGCTCAATGAAGTTGCATTCGCATAGTATGAATAACCTGTTTATGTCGACGTCAGTCGTTCTGCTGAAAGTCTGAGAAGTGACCTATTCCCGAAATTGATGTGGCAATTAAGGCACCCAAGTCCCGGCATCACATCGGCAGAGGAGGGGGGGGGCTCAAAGTAATTCACGTTCTGACTGACTCTGACCCTGAGTGCCACAGTACCCGCATCGCGAAGAGTTTGCATATCCTGAGTGAGGTCAGCGTCGGGAGTTTACTATAAGTTACAAAGCATCCTGAGAGCAAACAATTTTCAACGAGCTGTACGTGTCACTTTAACATTGGTTGCATAGTGGCATTCCATACACATGCAAATAGACATGTCCACCGAGTTCATGCTCTTGTATTCACACAAGACTTGCTCGGGTCAGAACAAGTTTCACGCGAAGGGTACAACAAACCCCATGCATAGGGACAATAATGCATTGCCTGTTAGACAGACAGCTCGTACAAGCAGGCAAGCAGGCAAGCAGCAAAAAAACAGAAAGTTGTCATTCAAAGACGCTCATCTGAGATGTCCACCCATCGTCTAGGCCTAACGTTGACCAAAATGTACGACGTGGCAAGCGCGGTTTGCATCACGAGAGTAAAGCTTGGAGCGAGGGCATGGCCAACAATTCCCGCCTAATCCAACTAGAAAGGCGATGTGAAGCACGTGGGCTCAATAAAGTCGAAAGGTGGGATGGAGCCTCAAACACAAGAGAGAGCGACTCACCGATTGGAGAAATGTATTCATAGTCAGCTGAGGCGCTTTCAGGGGTCTGCATGGTGCTAGCCAATGGACTAGTTTCCATGTTGGAAGAAACGCCGTTTGTTTGCCCGGAAAGATATTTGGCTCTTTGCTATGTTGGATGTGCCGATTCGTAAGGGGAGAACCTTGTTCGAATATCAGACGAGAGAGACGATGAGTTTTTCGTGACATTTAGGTCCAAGTTACCCCTAGGCTAGCACAACGCACTGGTCAAGGGCACATCGACGATGGATGGCGTAAATAAGAGGCTGGAGAGCTTGGCGAGGTGGGTGTCTGGCCAGGTCAGTCTGACTCGTGGAATTGGCGGACTCGGAGCAAGTGAGTTGGAAAACTCGGAATGTGTGAAGCGTCGAAGCAATACTTTTCAAGGTAAGTTGTCGGAGAAGTATAATTCCAAGGCCGAGTCTCTCGTGAGAGCATTCGAAGCCGCGAGTTGCTGAACGATTACGACGATGGGTTGACGACAGAAGTCGCGGGAGGCATGAGCCTAGGGTCCACATGTGTTAGGCGCTGATGAGGGGTTGAGGCTGGCACGCACCACATGTGCGCTGTGGGGGCTCTACTGGCTCTACTGGCTCTACTGGCTCGATGTCTCCTGTCTTTGTATCTATTCTCCCTTTCTCTCTCTCTCTCGCGTACATGATGAGTATAGATACTCGCCTAGATTCATGGGCACGTACGCAGTCATAGGCCGGACAAGGCTTATGGTTGCGTCTCAAGAACAAGTTGATCTGATCAATGAAACTTCAAGGTTGCATACTGGCGACGTTTAACATTTCCAAATGCAGAACGCACGTCCACATGCTGCCTCTGCATTGTGACTAAATGTTTTCGGGTCCCGCATATACCAATTAGCGTGAGTCTTCCACGATCATCACGAGAGATGACGACAAGGTCGGGTATTTTCCTCAGAACGGGAAAATCGGATGACGCACATGCACACTAAGTCGCCATATGAAGCCTTCAGATGCCGAGAATAATGCGGAGAGATGAAACAGCTTGTTGACTTATTAAACCTCTCTATGGGTCATCTTGCTTGCGAACAATACATGAGCCGCAGGACACAGACTCGCTAACTGCTCGAAAATTTGGCGTAAGACGCGAAAGCTCTCCGCATGGACTTCTCTGAAGCGGCAGTACTCCGTACCGAAAAGAAATCTCAATGCAGGTAAAATACCCGATAGCTGATCCTCTGGGCAGGTAGTTTTCAAGACAGATTGAACAAATATCCTTGTTATTTTTGTACAGTAACATGATGTCATCAACCTCGATCTCCTAGCACATTCTGTCGCCGGGTCTCCGGAAAGCTGATCAAGGTGTGTATTGTCGTGCCCTGTCTGCTTTTATTATTAGCTGCAAGTTAAAAGATCAGACCACGAGATGAACTTGGCAGAAGCAGCCCTGCAATGTCGTGTAACCCTCCACTTCCCCAAAGGTCGCAAGGTCTTGGACGGGTGACACCCATCAACTAATAGGACATGGAGGCGAACAAGGATAGCTCATCTCGCAGGTGTAAAAGTTTTTGAATCATTTCTCTTTTACGATATTCCTCGAACACCAGTGGTTTCGATCGGATATACAAGCTCTATGCGTTATGGCACCCAGGCGGGGGAACCAAGGAACCTAGTGACAACAGGATCCAACCCACATGCATCTTCACACCCTCATTATTGCTCAATGGTTGGTTCGTGCTTGAATGGGATCTTGAAAGCAACATCAGCATCGTATACGGATTATTCGGCGATGTACGGAGTACTCACCCGGTGCCTACTTCGTGCATGCGTAATCTTCTTTCGACTTCTACCATTGCGCTGCACTTGCAATTGTGTCATGGAAGAAAGACGTTTGCAAATACTCGGAGCGGGACAGTAAGGCGATGTGAATGACCAATTTCCCGCCTGCAAGAGCAATCGTGCCCTATCACAATTCTTTTTGTAATGAACTCTCCAAAAGTGCCAGTCGCATAGAATACACGACCAAGCACTTCGTTCCTGGATCCCCCTACTCGTCTCGATGCCGCGCCGCCTGCTCAGTACCTGGATTTAAGTTACACAGGAGCTGCATCACTTTCTTGCTCACCGTTACTTTATTTGTTTGTACCAGCAGTTGTGCCATGCTATCTGCTAGAGAGGCATCTAATCCCATTGATTCCGAGATTAAACTCTTCCAACAAGTACACCCGTGAAATGACCACCAGTCTGAGCACTCGCATGACGTGTCAGCTTGTCCGATTTTACTAATACGGCTGGTGCCTGTTGCCAACCCCAACTGCCTGCCAACTGCCAGCTTATTAGGAAGGACCAACCGCCTAGTGGTTCTCTAAGCTTACCGATTGGATAGCAGATCATGTAATTATCGACCTCTCGTCACAATCTATCCATTCCTTGCCGTGTTTCTGAGCGGACACGAACGAGCACTGTGCAGAATGCTGCCTCACGGCTGTCAATCTGAAAGAAGTTGAGCGTGTCAACAGGGGGCGAGAAAGGACCACGACACAACAAGCGGAACCGAGTTCCCGATCTGCACGACTCTTTCAAGCCCTGCTGGCTCCACCTGAGTGAGCTTCATGTGCTGGGCTTGACCCTCACCCCCTCTGACCGGGACCACCGCCTGCCTCCCGAAAGGCGCGACTGCCCTGCTGTCTGGTGTGTGGCAGAAGAGTCCGTCCAGAAGAGTCTGGTCCTCTCTTACGGACGTATAATAGCCAGAATTACCCATAAGGTGGGACTCGCAGGCTGCGCATTACGGCGCATTACGGCAACCTGGCTGGCGTCGCCTCCCACCCACCACTCGCTGCACCCCTCCCCATTAAAGTGCCAGGCTTAATATACTTTTCTGTTCGGTGCCCCGGGAACAGCAGTCTACCTATTATGGCCTGCTTTTTTTAGTCAAGACGTCCGGTCTTCTTACACCTCTGTTCTCCTCTTCCTCACTAATCAAGCCTGTACGACAATCTCAATCAGCAACAGTGGCGATGATGCGTCGTAATTCATTCTGATCTCTCTTCTTTGCTGCAAAGACGCCAGCCCAAAGGTCCAGGTTGCAGCGCTGCAATCCCCTGTCAGATTTGCGGTCGGCCCAGCCAGTTCCTTCCTTTTTTTGGCGCTACCGGCCAACGTCAGATCTCGAAAGCAGGAGTGCAACGCTGTCGCAACCACAATCGAAATCTGAGGATGTCTGGCCCTGGTTCAGAGACCTCTGAAGGCCGGTCTATGCAGTCGAGGACGGGAAGAAATAAGCAAAGTGAGTGCCTGTCTTCACGGGTCATTCATTCCTTTGACCGCCTCTTGTGGTTGCTGTCAGATTGGGAGTGCTGGCTGTTGGTCGTCACGCTGTACGAATGCCGTGGCTTCTGACGTGGTCTCGTGAAACAGGAGAGTTACTGACTCCTTTATGTCACGACTACAGGATACAATTCAAAAGGCGAGCGTCTAGTCGCAGGTGTCGTTCCTCTAAGTCCCGACCAGAATTTTGTCCTCCTCATACAGTCAACTCGGCGCAAGGGGTGGGTGCTTCCAAAAGGAGGGTGGGAATCAGATGAGACTTGCGAAGAGGCAGCGACTCGTGAAGCTTGGGAGGAGGCTGGAATAACCATTCAAATCGACTATGATTTGGGTACCATCGACGAAAAGCGCCCACCCAAGTCTTCCAAGGACAGGTCGCGGTACTCTTTTTTCCAAGCCACTGTGCTGGCTGAAGTCGAAGACTGGCCAGAAAGACACAAAAGAGAGCGTCAGTGGTTTACCTACACTCAAGCTGTTGATGCTTTGGCAACAAGACCTGAACTACAAGAGGCATTACAACGCTCCACGATCAATCAGTTTAACAAGAAGCCACACTCTACCCGCTAAGTATACTGTTGTTGTGGCTCCAAGACGAGTAGCCATGTGTCGCCAGCAGAACTACACGAGTTTGACCTTTGCCAGAAAGCATACATGATGCCGTGCATCGACGGTGTCGTGGTATCTCGTCGATAATTCATTTGAAATATGCTGGCAACTAATCCAACCGTGAGACTAGAGAATCGTATTTTGAACAGAGGTACTCAAGCGACATCAATACCGGGGAGGGATGTATCATGCATATATACTAAGGCGTTCGCGGGCGGAGAAAACGATAGACTTGTTGCTTTGGCTTGCTTGATTTTTGATTTCATGACGAACCTGCATCATATTTTTCTAGTCCCTTCAAACGGGCGAAGGGGACGGGCGGGGGGGGGCAACAAAAACGACACTGCGGAGATGGCATGTTGTATTGAGAGACTTGGAGGGAGTGGATTGTGCTGCAGCCTCTCCATTGAGTTCCAGAGATGGTTTTATGCTGTCTCATGACATAAGCATAGATTAGACCGCTTGACCGCATCTGTTCCATGCAGAGAAGGCAACAGAACAACTTGAAGAAGTAAAGCTATCGCAGTTTTACGTCTGGAGCAAACCAACATCGCTAGTACGCGTGGTTATTTTGCTTTGCAGGAACTTATTTGGCCTGCGTCGCCACTTGTCTGTCAGGTGTACACTACGGACTATGTACGGAGCACTACTACAGCCTTTTGCCCACGCAGCGATGCACGGGGCATTGAAACTATGGTAACACAAGCTACGGGGTCAGATTACAAATATGACATGCCTTGGCACTAGGCGCGTGGGATAGCATACGATATGCCAGGCTGATGGTGTCACGACGTCATAGTCTCTTGACAATAGCCGCCCATTTTATCAGACAAGAGTCACAAGACCGACATGCTGCCCCTCATTGTCTTTGGGGAAGCTCTGCTCTGCCATATCCAACAAAAGCTCTCTACTGCCCCGCGCCTTCCTCGCATACATATTCCACTAAAAATGGCCATCACGTGATTCATCTTATCGATAGCTCGGAACTCAATTTACAACGGAGGTGTTGGTCGCAACCAGACAGCAACGATTTGCCATGGTAAATGAACCCTTCGATACCTCCCTTGCCACAACGACACATGTCAGCTCCGTCATGGTCTTATGAACCCAAATAACAGAGCTAGCCCACGTACTTTTTTTTTTGAAACTAATTCTAACACTGCCTACGATTTCCGTGATCAGCATACATGACGTAGAGATGGAAAACCTCAACATCTCCGATGCCCCTCCGCAAGGAGGAACAGCCCCTCTCCCCGGGGCGCCTCAAGCACCCGCCCAATTGCCGCCGCAAATGTTCACGACAGCTGCTCAGCTCCTCGACTTGACGGACAGTATGTTCTTTTTGTTCAATCGTGCTCTTTTTTTTTTGCGAGACGGCTTACAGCCAGCCAGCTGACATGGTCTCCTCCCGCAGAGAAGCTAATGGTGGTTTTACGTGACGGGAGGAAGCTAATAGGTGTACTACGAAGTTGGGATCAATTTGGTACGCGAGTCCCCCTCCGGTTCCTCCTCCGGGGCCCTCCGGGACGCCGAGACACCAGCTCGATCTCCATCTCAGGAAGTGGCGGGTCTAATTCTAACCTGTTTCACCACGTGGTACAGCCAACCTCGTTCTCCAATCGACGACGGAGAGGATATTCGCACCGAAACCCGGCTCTGATGCCGACGTCCCAGAAGGGTACTTTGCCGACATCGAGCACGGCATCTTTCTGGTCAGGGGCGAGAACGTCCTGCTGCTGGGAGAAATCGATCTCGACAAGGACGACGACCCGCCTCCTGGCTTTGAGCCGGCCGACTTGGAGGCCGTGAGGAGGCTGGCTGAGGAGAAGAAGACTCTGGACAAGACCAGGGAGAAGAAGAGGCTGGGGAAGCTCGCTACTATGGGCTTTGAGGGCGAGAATCTCGGAGACTTGGCTTTTTGAAGTAAAGCGCGGGTCCCTCCTCATGAAGATACTAGGCCAACCCGTGAAGGCAAGGTGGGTAGGTTTTTTCCCACGATTGGCTTCGCGCCATCGGAGATGAGGTGCCGGCTGTACGTGGTGCGCCTGAATCTCGTTTGAGAAACGTATCGACTCTTTTATAGTTGTAGCACGTGGCGCGCGATTGGCTCCAAGGGCAGAATATTGTGAAATGCCCCGAGTCGGGAGGTCTCTTTGGCAAGTTGTCGAAAGGGGCCTCGTTTTATTTTTATTTTTTTGGTTGGGATATTCTTGCTTGTCGATGCTGATGTAGCAGCTGTAAGAGCCGTGTCCCTGTATTGCAATAGAACAAACGTGAAACAGGAAAGTATACAACTTTTCGGAGCTATAAACCTCATGAGCATGCAACGATGGGGCGTCCTCTCTCACAAACGCTGGCAAAGGCTGGATATCACCAGTGGCAACACGTCATGGCAACGCTTGTGTATTTTACCAAATTGTACATAGTATAGATACATGGTGTGGAGTCTTTTCGACCAAGATACATCATATCGTACACGTCTTGCCCGATTGTTTTTCAGAATGATGATGGGAACCACCTTGACCACGGCATTGCAACTTGTGCCAAAACAACAACAACATGTTTGTACACCATGTTCTCTCGCCAATAGAGACCACGTCACGTCACCACTTCAAGAGTGCTTCGTCTCTGCCCGTCCTTGTTTTCCATTCATCGCCTGACGGCGTACTCGAATGCGCCATCCTCATCTCAGTTTCTCAAACACGGGTAACGGGTTTTCGCCACCCTTCTTCATCCCACCAAGAAGCCAGTCCGTCAGACCGACAAACTTGGCCCCCATTCCCTTTTCCCAATCCCCTCCTTCTTGAGCCTGCTCAATCGTATGCGTCAACACCCTCCCCTGGGCATCAAAGTCGAATATGAAGAGTCCCGTAAAAGCATTGTTGGGGTCCACCCCCCTCCCACGCCATAACGCCCGTGCGATCCCCCCCTGTTCAGGAAGATTTCCATTCAATCTTCGTTCTTCGCACCACCGTACCACAAGTTGTTCGGGTATGGCGCCCGGCCGGCGGGGCAAGAACGTCAGGGGCTCGGAAGTCATGCGCTCGGCGAGGATCTCTAATTTGACGTTGCCTATGATGGGCACGCGGTTCCAGGCGATCGGGGACGTCCAGAGTGCGGCGTTATAAGCAACTTTGCCGGAGACGGCGGGTAGATGAGGGTGTGTCGTGGGGAAGAGGAGGAGAGAGATATTCGGCGCCAATATGTCCTGTGGGAGAGGTGATTGTAACAGTGTCGGTAGCCGCTCTTGTAGTATCCTTAGAGCTGCAAGTCGTTAGTCTTGTGTGTGTTTATATACATACGTGCGGTACAGTTGTGGAGCAGAATCTCAAGTTGCGGAAACCTAGACGACTGACTTCTTCCAAGCTTGGCCTTGTTCGGATCCTCGGCATTTTGCTCGCTTTGGCTGTCTGTCCATTTGTCAACTGTTGGACTGAATCGTGACTGCGGCGGCAATCGTTCGTTTGCGAGAGGAGTCTGTAGGAGACATTCTGGATGTGCGTTGGTGACTGTCGACGGGACGACGGGCGCAGTCGGGAATCTGGGAGCGCGGAGGGCGTTCAACGATCGGATCGAGTGAGAGCTTCCAGCAATCTTCGTGGTTGTGTTGCGCAACAGCGCAGCCATTTGGAGGTCACGGCCGGGTTTGTGTGTATCTGGTATGCCTCAGAATGTACAGCATGCGACTTGGCTGCATGGATGATCGTCACAACCCGAACCACAACCGGCCTCCCGGGTGCAAATCGAAGCGAAAAAGACGTGTGACGCCAGAACAGATGTTGGAGAAAAGGACACGATGCAGGCAAAGGAAATGTGTCAGTGAGGAAAGGGGGGGGGTTCATCAGGATGGGGAGAGGAAAAGGTTGGCTGAGTTTCGTCACTGAGCTGCAGAGAACAACTATAAAATGGATCTACAGTAGATACTCCGCACTATTGCCAGACGAATGAGGGACCAATGCAGGTTTGGGCGGATGCGCCGATGCGGGTCGTAGCGATCCATCGCTGTGATGCCAGCCTATGCGGCGGCACCCGGCAGTTCTTGCTTGTTTCGTTTCTTGACTGGGAATGCCCTTCAACAATCCGTAATGCAGGAAACTTCGCACTCGAAACATGATTTGGCCGTCTGCTGTCCGAGTGTCAACTCGAGGCATTTCGCTCAACTGTCACAAAAGACGTCAAGTCCGTTAGGAGGTTGCCCTTCGACCCCCCGAAAGAGGAATTCGCTGAGCCGAGAATGTGGGCGGGCGGGTTGCCTTCACATGCGCTTCTTGTTACGATATTTGTCGCCTGCAAATGGACAAACGGGCTTCGACACGGCGGGGCACGATAAAGGTTGGTTACGCAAAGCAAAGCAAGATGAAAATCATGTGAAAACGTTTGGTCTATCAAGTGTCATTTCAGTTAGTCTTCCTTCCTCCCTTTCCTTCCCCTTTTCACTCCTTGATGTCATTGATTGCTGAGGCCGTAAAGATACGCCTTGTTAAGGAGGGGGGTGATTTTGGTTCCCACGGTTCCCATCATGTAATCGAGTCGCGAGACGCAATGTGACATGACTGAACCATGGCATGACATGCAGGTATTCAAAGAAAAGGGCACATGGATAACTTGAGGGCTGAAACAGGGGTGAACAATGGTACAAAATGCAATAAGCTATGCCCAGCAATTCCGAGGTATAATGAGTCCGCCACCAAAGGATGTCTGCCCTCCATCCAGCCGGCCACCACTCGAGTCAAGAGGGTCAGGAAACGAGTGGCGTATCCCCAATGGTTTGAGATGGGCATAAGACTGAAGGCAGACTACTTTTCATCAATTACACAAACGCCGACAGAGGCAAGGCACGAGCATTCCATCGCCGCCAAGCTCCAAAAATCTCAAATCCACAAAATATAGAGTCAACATAAGCAGACAGAAAAAGGAGGATTCGTCGCAAATGTTCGGGGCGTGTTTCACAGCTTCAACAATCAGAAACCCCCTCTTTACTGGTTGGCCTTCTCCTTGACGGCGGTGGTGGCCTCATCCTTCTTGACGGCAAGGAGGCTGCTCAACCAACCCAAAGTCTCGGTGCTGACAACGACGGCGGTGGAAATGGCAGCCTTGCCCTGGCTAACGAGGCTCTTTTGCTCAGTCTTCTTGACTTCGGAAGCGTAGACGTCCAAGACGTGGTCACGGCCCTCGATACCCTTGTTCAAGGGGAAAAGAATCAGGCTGCGGGTGTCATTGTACAGGTCGCTGGTAGGCTTCTTGACAACAGGGAAGCGTTCGTCGATGTGGTTGAGGGTCTTGTCGCCGATGGAGTCGGCACGAGCGACGTAAGGCGAGACATACTCGTAGGGCTTGGCGAGCCAGGGAAGAACGGGAGCAGCAAAGGTCTGGTAGGCAGAATCGCCGAGCTTGAGAGAACGCTGAGCATACTCGTTGGATTTGACGGTATGAATGCTGTCGCTAATCAAGGGGTAGTTGAGGAGGTGCTGTAAGATAGCCTGATTAGTACCGAAGGAAAAACCCTTGGGAGATAATGTAGGAAAAGCATACCTGGAAGAAGGCAGAGTTGGGGCGAGGCGAAACATCGCCATTGACCTGAGGGACAGCCATTGCGGCTCGAGTGTGTCTTTGCTTCGACTGTGAGTGTAGTTGAGGACACGAATGGGTTTGATTATCAAGAGCTTGATGGAATTTGTCTTGGGACGTTGAATGGGCATGTGAGTGAGGAGGAGGAGGAAGAGGAAGGAAGGAAGGAAGGAAGTAGGGGGTGTGACCTGCAGATGGGAAAGTCGATGCTTAAAAAGGATGGACGCAACTTAGACGTAAGTTAGACGTAGATCGAAAACGCCACTCAACAACTTGGCGTGGATCAGGGCGTCCCTCTCACGCCTCGCCTCTCTATCAAGCACGCGCCATCTGCACACCGGGACGGGACAGACGACAAGACAACGTACAATGTAAGTGGCACGCATTTTGCCCCCCCCCCCCCCCCCAAAAATCCCCCCCCCAAAAAAAAAAAAAAAAAAAAAAAGCTGGTGCAGCGGGCGAGCATGTGAAAGCGACCCAGACCAGACGAGCGAGGATGTGACGACACGGAGGGGGAGGGGGCCATTGAAGCGGCAGACCAGGGGAGGCAAAGAATCCAACGTCGGAAATCAGAAACAAGACGACGCCATTTGCGGGCCCCTCGGAAACTCCAAGCCTTCGGTGGCAGCGCCACAACATCCACTCCATCGCCATCACCATCCACCGACCGGCCATGGACGCCATGGACCAACCGATTACGTACGGTCTCACACCAGTCACCACACACGCACGCACGCCCGGGAGATGATGGTTTGGATGAGTGCGCGAGATTGACATGTGAAAAAAAGTCGGGCATCTGGGACACATCCGTGCCAACCGCCGCCGCACGCCGTATCAGTAGCATGCATGCCATAATACGCGGGATTCTCTGCATTAGATGCTACATAGGCGGCCTGATCAGACCACATTACGGGAATTCCATTATTGTTATTCCGATAAGGGGAAGCGGCAGCCGTTGCTGCCATCAAGATTTGGTTGGTATGCATATGCATAGCTCACTCGCCGGATGAGCTTATCAGACTATCAGACTACATATGAGACACATGTCCGTGGAGACCCATTCTGGTTCGGCACCATGATTACGGGCGTTGATAGTAGAGGCTGGCTATTGCCAAAACATGATGGGGTTGTTGGATTATTGAAGCTGGTGTAGAGAACATGAACATGTTATCTCTGGAACAGGGAAAGCCTTTCCGATGCGTACAAGCACAAGGAAGAAAATCACATTGCAGCATGATAATTATGCGTTGCCGGAAGCGGTCGGGCAGTTGACAGACCCGTGTGGCCATAATATTACACCATGATGACGGGACGTTGTCTTGGTGCTCTCCTTGTTGGTCGGGCTGTTAGGTCCACCACTTTCACATGTCAGGACCCGAGTTTTCTCGCTTCTGCTGCCAAGCGCATGACGCAAGATCTGCTGCATTGGATGGCCACCGGATTCAGGAACCCGCGCAAGTCATGGCACAAATTTATTTCTCCCCGAGGCTCTTGCGGATTTCGCGAATCTTGGCCCGTCTGTCAATGACTCGGCCCCAACGACCGCATAAATGGCACGGCATTTTTCCTGATTTATTTCCCTTTTCGCTGAATCCACATGATTCTGCTTCGGCTTCATGGCATTGATAAGGTGACGGAGAGATACGGAAGTGGAAAGCAGCTGCTATAGACGCTATAGACAGGGATCGGAATCTCACAGGCTCCGTCTGCATCACTCATTGTATCTTTATTTACAACCGGGTCACGCTAACTTGTTGCCGAGCTCAACATTTACAATCGTGTCTGGCCCGCCCCAGCACGGCTCGCTCGCATCCGTTTCGGAGCCGAGTTTGAAAGCGGAACCTCGGATACTTGTCGTCCACTCTCTCTTCTGCGAGATGTCGTCGAGGCGACCTTGCTATTACCCCGTCCAGTCCCTGCATCTGCCCGCGAAGGCGAGTTAGACATGGCCGCGTGTGTGCTGTACGGATTCCGTGGCGGCGGCGGCGGCGGCCATTCTGCAGCCTCAGCTCGCTTGGGGCCAATCAATTCATTCCAGCTTTGGAACGGTCTGTCTGCGTAGTGAGTGGCACGGCGGTGTGTTATATACAGAGCCAGAAAAAACTTGAATCTGCTCATAGGGGGCGGCGGTGAAGCCTGCAGTAATATAGGAGCGACCATAAGTTTGCCCCCTTTCTTGCTCATTATACCTGCCATGTCTCGATACCAATGACGCTACGCTCGGGATAGTGGCTCTGCCTCACATCAAAAGCCCAAGGCGTCACCTCTGCCATCCACAGCCCGCGCAAAGGGCATGACACGCTTCGCAAGCTGATGCGTATGGCGGCTGATATGATTCTAGCAGTAACGGCCACTGTGAAAAGCGACCGTTTAAACCGGCTTTTGGGAAGACTAAGAATCCTAAGCTAAGCACGAGGACTGCGAGTTTAGAAAGGCCAGTGGGAACTAGTGACATGTATGATATGAAGCGAGCATGAGAATAAGTTGCTTACATTGTACGGGCCATCATCTAGTTTCTACTAGCCCTCTATGAGATCAGGATGTCGATATTGCCCCATGAATCATGATGCTGAAACTGCGACTGCAGGAATGTTGGATCCGGAACAGATGCTACGACTTTGGATGGGAGTTATATCAAACTTTCATGTACGGAGTAGCACGGCCATGATATTCGAGTTGGTCTTCTTCCATCTCTCACAGGTCCCTTCGTCCTCGTGATACCCCTTTTCACACGACAAGAAAAGACGCCTGACGTCAACCCCGCGCCGGAACCGCACCGAGTGTCGGCCCGGCGTAGTAGGGCCCGGGCCTGTGATCATGATTGCTTCGGCAATGCGGTTGATGCCCTTGAGAACCTGAACATGGCTTGTCGTGCAAGCTCGCGCGAGCCCGTGGGAGCCCACAATCACATTTCCAATTCATCTGCTGTCCCGACGGGGTCGTTCTCGTCCGAAGCAACCCGCATTGCGAAGGTTGCTCCGGGCATCACGGGGCCCATCGGGGGCGGCGCGAGGTTCATCGACTTGCACGAAGATCGTCTCGCCTGGATTTGGTCGATGCTCACCGGCCTCATGGCTCCAAAAAAAAAAAAAAACCGGAACATCTGCCTCAGTTCAGACGTTGCAGTTAAGGCTGCGGGCTTGCATTTTACTCAGAGGGACTGTTCTTCCGGGGGCCAATCTCGCGGGTGATATGGAGGCCGTTGATGCAGGAACAACGGTTATACATTGGCACACGCGCATACGAACTGGACCGGAGGCGCCCTCCCCCTCCCCCTCCCCGTTTGTGAAACCGCACTCGCGAGTCCGGCACGGTTTCGAATTCCATCTTCCTTTCCTTGCTGAGGAATTTGTGTAGATTGTCTTGGCCAAAGTGGAAACACTCGGTGTCAAGACCATGACTGCCATGCCTGCTTCAACGCGTACTTGGACGGCACGGGCGAGTCTCCCCTCCGAGATGGAAGTCAGTCAGTTTCATATGGGTCGTCGCGTCCCACGCCGGGCCTGCCTCAGCCGAACGATGCCAAATTGCTCCATGAAGCGAAGAACTGCCATGTTGCTGCAACACGCAACACCGGACTTAGCCATGGCCGTGGTGGGTGGACGAGGTCGAAAGAAAAATGGTAAGCTGTTGCCGGTTCGGGTAGCGGAATGTAGTGATGGGAAAGACGCTTGCTGAGACGGGCTGCGGGTTTGGGTTCGACTTGAGGTGAGGTGACGGGGCGGCTGCTGAGGAACGCAGAAGAGTTTCTTGAAAGTGATGCCTGCCTGCCTGTAAGGATATACATGACCCATCCAGCTCATGTAGTCCGTATGGAGGGCTCTGAATCAACCGAGATTCACAAACAGCTTGGTTAGAGACGCGTGACGCACGATATCCACGGGCTGCGTATCTCCTTAGAGATCCTAAGGCTTGTGGAGTCACTTTAACCAGGGGTCTGTATGTATCCAATTAGATAAAAGTAAGCTAGAGATACATGTAGACCCCTGGTTAAAGTGACTCCACAAGCCTTAGGACCTCTAAGGAGATTCGTAACCTCGAAGCTTGTCCGGAAGTCTTGGACAACCCGCTCTTACTTCGTACTTGGCCGGACATCGGCGCGTCGTTGCAGGGGGGGGGGGGGCAATGGCGTTGATGCTAATGAAATGATCCGCAGGTAGCACGGAGTTCGGAGTTAGTGGCATGTTGTTAGGTAGCATTGGTGGCAGGGGGCATAGTCCGTACATATTGCCCTGTTCACCATATTTACCACAAGCGTGGACTTGTGACGGGCCATTCGGATGCGCCATCCCTCTCAATTTTCCCACTCGCCACTCATTCATTCACCTTTGCTGTCCCGGTCGTGCGACGAAATTGCGACAATTGCAGGACCGATGAGGTCAATGACCCGGCCCGTTCGGGTTGTCAAGTTGAAGATTGGCAGCAGGGGCAGGGGTTTTCCTCCTTCTTTTCTTGGGATATTATGGATGTGATCCGCACTCTGTACGGACGTATAACGTACAGACATGTAGGATAGTGGAGGCCAGGAATCAATCCTGTTTCTCCTTCTTATACGGACTACATAGTACCTTCGGCCTAGCATCGGGCTTATGATCCCTTGGCACAATTAATGTTGTTGGCGACCGACCTGAGCGGCCCGAGCAAGACGCATGAAAATCCCTTGCTGCCCCTGAACCAGGGGGGTGAAGAGAGCTAGAACAAAGGGGGCGCTTAATACTCAGTACAAGAACAACTTCGAGCCCGTTCAGTGGGATTTTGTCTTTGCGTGAGTTTGAGGTTCTAAGAGATCGACGCTTAACGTCCAACCGAGTGAAATGCAAATTGCAAATTGCAGTGGCATGTGTGATGATGGTGATTGGTCCAGCAAACTTTTTCGATGTTTGGCTGCGTATTCATGTCCATGCTCGATCTGGTGATGCCAATGCTGCAGCTCATGTATGTGTGTGTGTGTGTGTGCATACTCCATACTCCGTACTGCATGTAACCAGGCACTCCTCCTGCAGCCATCTGCCGTGCATGTGCGCAATGTGCGTAATGTACATGTCTGAACAGTGACGGATCCCGTATTGGCTTATCAGAAAGGCGACGAGGGTGTGGAGAGTGGAGAGCAGGCATGACAATGACAACAGACGAAAAGTACATGACTTGAGCTCAACGCGACGGTCTTCGCGACAAACGATTCCATCTCGTTGGGCTTGATGCTGGCCGGCCGAAATTCACGCCAATGCAATTTCATGCGCGTGACATGCCACAGCTATCCCACAGCACTGCACAACACCAACACTCGGTACTTTTGCCAGTCACATGTGTTGCAACCATCAGCCAACAGGGAAGGGCTGGTTTGTCTGGTTTGGGAGGGGGAAGATGGACCAGATGGAGATGATGGGTGCGAGGCGCACTGGCTGGCTGCCTTTTTTCTTCTTTTGTTTCTCCCTCAGTAGACGTCGTCTTGTACCGCCATCAAACACGCGAGAAGAAGAAGAAGAAAACACGACGCGTGCAAACACTGACGATAGCAAGCATTGACAATTTCCCGTCTTGGACCTTATTGGCCATCGTGGAGACAATTTGTAAGATGGCTTCGCCTGGGGGCAGCCTCCCCCTGCACCTGTTCGTGGCTAAAAATGGAGAGAGGCTTCGTGCTAGCCCGTATTACCATCATCATTACGGAGTAGTCTCCGTCAAATTCCACATCCGAAAGAACAGAGAACAGAGAGCAGAGAGCAGAGAGCAAAGAACAGAACAGCAGCTCGATCCTAACCAGAGCAAGCACACAGTGTCCTTACACAGTGGGCGCAGATGACATGGGCGGGATGGAGCAAGTGTCGCCAGGAAGAGGAGAAATGCCTGTCCAAATTCTCGTGTAAATCTGAAACGACTTGCTTGCCTCGCAAACTTGAAGCTCCAGGGTCCCACCTTCCACGCCTTCAACTTCCAACTCCCTTGCGTCCCATGCGTGGCGTCGGTCCCAATCCCACCTTCCCCTGACGGGAACCCCCCCATGCATGTCCTGGGCCATCCTCTTCTGACCACTCACAGTGGGTGTATGTACCACTTCGAATCAATCCTTAGCGTCCCACCAAGCAAGCAGGCAGACAGGCTCAGATGCCGCGTCCACCAACTCCAACCCTTTTTGCTCAGGTCGACTTTGCTTTTTTTTGCCTTTTTTTTTTTCCAAATTTCACTTGCAATGGGTCTTTCTGGGTCGTTGGTACATCCGCACGTGCACTAATAATCCGTACTATTACTACTACGTGGGCTCCGTGACCTCCCTACCAGACCCCCCCAACCCCTCTGCCCCTCTGCAGCGGCCCATCAGCTCTGGCCCATCAGCTCTGGCCCTATCTTGGACAAGACGCGCCCCGAGTCCCGTTCTTTTTCGTGTCTCGCCAGTCTCCTGTCTCTCTTTCCTTCATCGACTCTGCCAGAGTCTGTCCAGCTACCCCTCTGAACGGGCTGTTGTTCTTCCTACCTTCTCGTCGCTGCTGTTGCTCTTATCTCTTTGCGGGTTGATCTCGGGGAAGCAGACTTTTTGTTTCACAATCTTCCAAAATTAATCATCTTCAGCATCAGGTTATTGCCGCCCCGCGAATGAATGGCTCGTTGAGCGCTGCCACTTTAGCCGTTATACGCCGAGCGCGGGTTTAGCTTTTCCGACCAGCCACCAACAGTTTCAATTGCTATCTGGTCTGGAACGATTCACCTCGACTTGCCCATGATGGCCTCTTTATCATTGAAAAATCACTCTTCTTTTACTCGTCCTCGGACTGGTGATCGCGATGGCCGGCCCAGCACGCGCGACCAGACCGCCGGTGCCGATATGCTTATTCCCAGCCGCACTTCATCGCTGCATTCTCGCATCACACAGCCAATTCCCTCGACATTGAATGTCAAACCCCATCAGCGAACGCCCAAGACCTTGACGCATGCTTACATGGTCTGCGGCGTTGGCCGCGAGCCGTCACAATGGGTAAAAGCGCCTGCTCCTGCCCAGGGCAAAATAGCCCACATGAAAGGAGCCGTTGGCCAATTTTGGCTCCCCGAGATCCTTGGCAGCAGCCCTCGCCTGGAACAAGACAACGAGATTGCTCGAGCTTTACATTCCGCGATGAGGGTCAGTATTCAACCCTCCTCGAAACCAGAGGGACCTAGATGACATGGTCTTACTAACAACATCTGGCAGGCTTGCTTCCCTCACGATGTTGAGATTTGTACTGGAAGGAGTCAACCTCACTGCGTCCATCACGCCTTTGTTCTCCAGCAGGATTCTTCCCATACTTTATACGGCATTTGCCTTCGGGTTTGGTCCCGAGCTGACGAAAAGAGGGCCGAGACCATTCGCGACTTGCGCAAGAGGACCGAGCCAGACTTTTACGACAGTTCGGATGAGACGTACTGGATTCCTTACTGCTTGTCGTTTCTCTCCAGATATCCTCTTTACAACCTCCTTGGAGATTATCTGCGGGGCATGTGGATTCATTGGAACAAGGCCACCAACCTGTTCCACGCCGAGGAGGTGTCGCGCATCTTGAGCTTCCCAGCTCCTAGACTGAATGACCTTGTTCGCATTGACATGAAGGACTATGCGCTCTGCTATCAGTTCCCGTCCTCCCCCACCGGATTCCAGAATTTCTCCATGTGGCCTTTGTTCACCTGCCTGTCTGTCCCCAACATTGTTGGTGTCGTCGAGGCTGCCATCTCACCAACCAGACGCATCATCTTTGTCAGTCACTACCCAGCCATGCTCACCATTGCAGCTGAAACCGTCCGGTACTGTGTCCGAGTGTATGAATGGAGCGGTCTCTATGTCCCAGTGGTTCACGCTCGCCACGCACAGGAGCTTGTGCAAGAGCCTGGCCCGTACATCCTGGGTGTCACTGCCGAGTGTAGGTCCCTCTTCACCGCGCCTACCGATGCCCTGGTTGTCGATCTCGACCGCAACTTTGTGCTCACCTCCAGCCCACCCACCGCCCTCACTCCCGGTCAGCGCAACAAGCTTGTGACTCGTTTGACCCAGTCGCTGAACGGTGATGTCACTCCCGCTGGTGTTCCGCACCATCTCCGATCCGCCTACGGTGGTGGCAAGCTGGTGCCGGCTGGTCAGATCATCGTCATGCGCGGCGAGGTCGAGTCTCCAGGACCCAGAGTGGTGGAACCAGGACTCGGTCATGGCCGTCATGGACCATCTGTGCGAAAAGATGGGCCGTAACTCAGGCATCAAGGCCGTGTTTGGTGGGTCTGTCAAGAAGCCTCTCATGACCAAGGTTTCAATGCGACATTTGAACGAGATTGTCCGCGAGAGGAACCAGTACTCGCGAGATGCTCTTGAAGCTTGGCAGGACTTCATCAACCTCAAGGGCCGCATGGACACTGAGCTCAACAAGGTCAACAAGCGCAACAGTTATCTTGTTGAAGAGCTGGAGAGCTGGAAGCAGCAGTTCCTCAAATTCCAGGCATTCGCTGAGCAGCTGACCAAGGAGACTCAAGATCTCAAGGTCAAGATTGAAACCCACAAGCGAGAGAACCGCCGGCTCACTGGTCTTATTGACCAACAAAAGGACGACAATGCTCGCATGTCAGTTCGTCTTACTGGCACAGAAAAACAGCGAGACGATGCTCTCGAGGCTCTCGTCCTCCAGCAGGAGATCGCGGAAGAACTGGAGCGCGAGAGAAAGAGGAACAAGAAGGAGCTCAGCCAACTGAGCCACACCAACGTTGCTCTTGTGCGCCAGCGGGACGAAGCTCGTCGTGTGGTGATGCATCTGCAGAGTCTCATTGGCGGCCAGAGTCATCACATGGAACACCTCATCCGATCTCTCAGTAAGCCTGATGAGTTGGTCGCCGAACTCGAGGCTGGTTATGAGAGCGATGAGCTAGACAGCTCAGATGCTGCTTCCGGAGACGACAGTAGCCAGACCAAGTCCCTGCGCAGCAGCAAGCGCATTTCTGCAGCCAGCTTCGCCGACGTCGCGGACCGTCATCTCAAGGACAAGACGGATGCTATTGCTCACATTGTGCGCAACATTGCGGACCAGTGCCAGGCTGCCGTCGAGGGCCTGCAGTTGGCGCACGATGCCGAGTACAGATCAAGCCGGCGTCATAGCAATCTCTCTGCGACCCAAAGCGACGACGGCAACGACGACGTCTCCGTCGCCACGTCGGACAATGGCGAAGAGAGACGCACTCAGCCTGGACGCACCTCCAGCATTCCGCCGACACCGGACTTGATTCCCAACCGCAGCAGCACTGCCATGTCGTTCGCTTCCGCCACCACCACTCCTGAGCGTCACAGCCTGCAATACAGCGTCAAGGATGATATCCCCACCAAGATCGTTGAGGACGATGAGGAAGAGTTTGAGGAGAACCGCAGCGAGCCCGGCGCAGCTTCTAACGAGAATGGTGTCGTGGCCAAGCACGGCAATTCTCTTTTGCATCGCCCCTCTGGCGCTAGAATCAGTGCACTTGGCGGCGCTCGATGAGTGTGTCGTGGAACGCAGCGGTCGAGATTCTGATGTATGGACGTTGCGTCGAAAATCTTTGCACAAGAATCTAGGCTCGCAAATGACCAATTGGGTGGGTGGGGGGGTGCCATGATGCCCGATGAGAGGCACAATTATTTGGTTGCCGATACCGTTGATGAGCGAGCTGATCATCGCGTCTAGTTTTTTTTTCTTCTTTTTTTCGTAACCCACAGTCTGGCCGATTATGGCCCCAGCGATGCACCGATATCCGATATCCGTCTGCTGTTTTTCCGGAACGCAGCAATCTGTTATTTTCTACTTCAGCAGCCCTCGACTCATTCCGACGGCACGACCGTTTGGAATCATCTATCATCTCATTTGAGCCTGATTCATATACTATTATGCGGAGATTTTTGGATGTCTCAAAGTCGCGGACCTTCCTTGGCGTTTTCTTTTTGTTGTCATTGTCTTGTTTATTTATAACGGGGTTTCTGTTCCCTTTTTTTGTCTTTTTTTTTTAATCTTCTATCTATCCGTGGGAGGCACTTGCTACATACTGCATAAGCATAGGCAAATAGTGGTTTTGGGCTGCGTTGAATAGTCCGGACTGTGCAGCGAGTCGCCAAACAATTTATGACTAGTTTTACTCAAGACAAGATGAGAGGATCAAGACCAAAACGTGACGTGCCATGTTGCTTGACAGCCGAGTTGTTGACATGCCAAAAATCCGCCCACCCTGCTGCTTTCACAGGAAGGACATGCATTAGCGGCGCCAAGGGGTTCGAACGTTCGGCTGGCTGTCGGGACCCATTTAATCCTGCCCGTAATCCGTACTGTGTGCCTTTTTGACAACAAGCAAAAAAATTCGCCCAGTCTAGTGACGTCGCCCCTGCCTCGACTTTCTTTTCCGGTAAGCTTGTCACCATCTTGATTTCTTCACTTTTCGGGCGCTCGGCACACAATGGCCGATCCCCTCCTCACCTCGCTCTGCTCGATATGCCACGTCTCCGTGCCAAAGTACAAATGCCCGCGCTGCAGGGCCCAGACGTGCTCTCTGCCATGCACCAAGAAACACAAGGCGTGGTCTGAGTGCAGCGGCCGGCGCGACCCGACGACGTACGTTCCTCGATCCAGACTACGCACCGCAGCGGGCGTCGACCACGACTACAACTTCCTCCATGGCATCGAACTGTCTGTCGAGCGGTCAGAGAAGCTGCTCGTGGAGGAGAGAGCGCTCGTGCAGCAGGAGGAGCTGCGGCCGTTGACGATGCAACGGGTTCGATGGAAAACGGGGCGAGACGGGAGAAAGCGCAGGGTGCTGGTGACGCAGGTGCTGCGCGAAGCCAAAGGGAGAAGATTCGAAAAGGGGCTGGCGCAGAGACTGAGGAGGTTGAACGTGCAGATTGTGTGCGCGCCGATGGGCATGGCGAGACAGAAGGAGAACCACACCACGCTGAACAGGAGGACGGGGAGAATCAATTGGCAGGTGGAGTGGCTGACATTCGGGCAAGACAAGTCGGCGGACGAACACGGCAGGAGAGAGACGGCGAGGGCTTTGTCCAAAGTGATGGATGATGTGCCGCTGTACCGGGCCTACCCTGCCATGCTGGAGGACAAGGCACGCGCAGAGATGGCCCAGCCCGGGAGGCCGACGAGGAGCACGAGGGCGAGGGCTGGAGAATCACAATCCTGGGTAGATTCAAGGTGGAACCATGGGCTCGACTGCGCCCAGGATCCCACGAATGGTCAATGGGGCGTCTTCACGGGCGGACATGTGAGCGAGTGGCCGGCGGAGAGGGAGGCGCTTCAGAGAAGGCGGTATAAATTCTACCTTGCGGGCCACCACCAGACGAGACCAGACAGGCCCTGGCCAGTCGCGGCCCTGGACTCTGGGGACTGTCTCCGCGACATTGTCACCAACACACGCGTGTTGGAGTTCCCCACCATTTGCGTCCTCGATGCCAACGAGGGGCTGCCGCCGGGATATGTGCTCGCGACCAAAGATACGGTGGAGCCGCAGCAGCCCAGTCTGAAGCGCAAAGACGGACCTCCCGGACACCATGGTAGGACGCAGCAAGGGCCGGCCAAACGAAGGAAGCAGCAGGGGACGGGTCGTGAGGATGGGGAAGTCGACAGTGAAGATGAGGATGGGGCGGACGACGGAGATGGGATGGTGAAAGGCGTGGGGTTGGAGGCTGGGGAGATTATTGCTGAGCAAAGCTTGGGCGAGGATGACGACGACGACGACGATGACACGAGCAGCTCTGGGTCGGACAGTGAGTGAGGAGTGAGGAGTTGGAACATGGGTGGATGGATTCTGCTGGTCCTGTACGGATCCGTAGTCCGTAGAATAATAGTTTTTACCGGGGCGGGCGTTCGCATGGCGGTTTACTCGACTCACTGATGTGGTGTGTACGTGTAGAGAATTGAGAATTTTTCTTTTCCTGCCCTGCATGTCTTTTACAATGGGGTTTTTTTTTCCGTCGGGCTTTTTTTGTCGGGCTGAGGAAAAGGACCATGTTTTTTTAACTAAATGACAATGTCCCTTGCGAGGGAGGTAGAACCAAGCAAGAACGCGCCCCACCACGCCAATTCATGTACAGTGCCACTGGTGCATGCATCCATCATCCATCATCCATCATCCACCAGCACACACGACCACCCGAGCATCTGCCACCACAATCAACCACGGCTGGAGGAGGCATCTCCTGCCATGATTGCGTCCGCATAGAAACCTCCCCTTGCCGCGTCATTCCTCCTTCCTCCTTGGGCCTCACAGCCCAGCCCGGCCCGGCTCAGCCCGCCATGGACGACGGACCTGTGCCCAAGCTGTCGGAGCTGCTCAAACACCCCGATGACCTCGACAAGATCCCTGCCCTCAAGCAAGAATGCGCGCGGAAAAAGGCCATTGTCGACGGCCAGCTCCGTAACGGCCTGCGCGAGCAGCTGGAGACGACGCAATCGGGCATGACGGGCCTGAGCGACGGCCAAAAGACGGTGCAGCTCATCAAGGAGGAGATGATGAAGATTGATCGGCTCTGCTCCGAGTCGCAGACCATGATCAACGACTTTGCCAGCATAAACCTGGTGTCGCAGGCGCACCGCAACTTTGTCGCCGTCGAGACGATGCGGCGCGACCTGGAGACGTTTGACGACCGGCTGACGCTGGTGGAGAAGATGCTGCGCGAGGACGACCAAGACCAGGAGAACATGGCCAACCTGCTGCCGTGCCACTACGAGCTCACGCGGCTGAGGAACATTCGAGACGACGCCATGGAGCAGATCCAGCGGGCCGGGGACCCGGGCCTGGAGTCGACGCTGGAGGACTACTTTGCGCGGCTCGACGACACCATCGACTGGTTCGACGAGCACGTGGGCCTGCTGGCCATGAACCTGATCAACCTGGTGGTCAACGACAACAACGGGCTGGTGGTCCGGTTCGCCGTCGTCATGGAGGCCGAGGAGAAGAGCGACGAGAGGGTCGTGGCCCTCCAGGAGGCGCTCAAGGACCACGAGGAGATGGCGGCGCGGTTCCAGAGCATCACCAACGGGGCGAGAAAAGCACGCGGGTACAAGGACAAGTTCCTGCAGGCCATCAGGCTCAGCGCGGAGCAGCAGTTCGAGGCGAGCCGCGACGAGTTCCTCGACGACGCGACCAAGCTCGAGAAGGCCATGAAGTGGTACTTCAACGACCTCAACGCGGTGCGCGTGGGCATGACGCCGCTGACGCCCAAGAAGTGGAACATTGGCAAGACGTACGCCGACATATACCACCAGCTGATGCACGACTTCCTCGTCGGCATGGTGGACGACCCCGAGGGCAGCTCGGCGCACACGCTCGAGATCGTGGGCTTCCCCGAAAAGTACTACAAGAAGATGGCCAAGATGGGGTACCGGCAGGAGGACCTCGCGCCCCACGTCATCGACAACCGCGAGGCCGAGCTCGTGCGCGACTTCCGGCAGCTCATCATCAAGTTCCTGGACGAGTGGATGGACCGCATCTTCGACCAGGACAGGCGCGACTTTGCCGAGCGCAGCGTCGAGGGCTCCAACCTCGACCAGGACGAGTACGGCTACTTCCGGACGAGGAACCTCGTGGCGCTCTGGCGCATGCTGCGCGAGCAGGTCGACGCGGGCGCCAACTCGAGGCGGTCCGACGTGGTCGAGGGCGTCGTCGACGCCGTGTTCCTCCGCCTGCGCGCCCGCCAGCAGTCGTGGCAGCGCATGCTCGAGGACGAGGCCGCCGGCTACGAGGCGGGCCGGGTGCCCGAGGCCGAGGGCTTCCAGGCGCTCCAGGACTGGCTCGTCGCCACGGCAAACGACCAGATCGCCTGCATCGACGACAAGGACAACGACAAGGACAACGACGGCGACAACAACGGCGACAACAACGGCGACGGCGACGGCGACGGCGACGACGAGGCCGAGGCCGCCGCCCCCCGCCTGGGCTACCTGTCGTCGTTCCGCGCCAAGTTGGAGCCCCTCGTCACGCCCGCCTACCTCGAGCGCGCCGAGCACGAGGTGCACGCCCTCCGCGACGGCTACGTCGACTTCTCGACCTGGTGCATGACAAAGTTCGCCCACCTCATCCTGGCCGTCGACTTCCGGGCCGTCATGCCCGACTTCTTCACCCCCCGCTGGTACGCCGCCACGGCCATGAAGCAAATGGTCGTCACCTTTGACGAGTACGTCGGCAACTACCGCCAGGTCCTGCACCACTCCCTCGTCGACATCTTCATCGAGATCTTTGCCGACGAGCTCCTCGCCAGGTACCTCTCCTCGGTCCGCAACCGGGGCGCCAGGTTCCGCCGCGCCGACCCCTTCCGCGACAAGCTCTTCGACGACATCTCCACCGCCTTCGAGTACTTCTCCGCCCTGCCCAGCAGCCCCGACGTCGCCACCTCCATCAAGCAGACGTGGAGGGTCACGGAGCCCTTCCTCGCCCTCCTGTCCTGCGACAAGGACGCCGTCGCCGACGAGTTCGCCGCCTTCAAGACAAACTACTGGGATCTGCAGCTCACTTGGGTCGAGGCCGTCCTGAGGTCCAGGGATGACTTTGAGAGGGCCATGCTCAACGCTGTCAAGGCGAGGGCCGCGCAGATGGACGTCGCGAGGGGTGCCGAGACCATCATGGGTAAGATCAAGTAGAGTAGGTTGTAGTGAACGGGAATGAATAAAGTGGCCTTTTCTTCTTCTTCTTCCGCTCTAGTCTTTCCTGTTCTTGTTCTTTCCGTCGGCGTCTTACAATGGCCAGTAAGTACAACGTTGGACTCCCCTGCAATACAATGCAGGACTGCCATCGACCAAGGCGTTACCAAAATGGTCATTGATACCATGCAAAACTGCATTCCAACATGGACATGACACGCTCATGTCCATGGTGGCCAAACCCACGGCAGGCGTCGGCAAGGGGTTTCTTTCTACACGCACATCATATACACTCTTAACAAGCCACGATGCCAAAGAAAAAAAAATTATTTCTTCTTCTCGCTCAACACGACATCTTGAAACACAAAAGAAACAAGCTAGAGGTAGGTAGAGCTGCTTTCCTCCACGATAATGACGGCTGCGGTGGTGGACAAGAACAAAAAAAACTATACATCCTAATCGCAAATCCACTCATATTAATTACCCACTGCTTCTCTGGCAGAACCTCATCCTCTCTCTGCAAACTCGCGGCCTCTATGACTTGCTTGCAAGATAGTTGGCAGCCTGATGACATGTTTTGTTAGCATCTCGACATGACAAAAGACGGACAAAGGGGAATCAAATGTCCCCCGTGTTTCTCGGCCGACTTACCTTTTCTAGATTATAGTCGTACTTTTCCAGCGCAGAAACCGCATCAGTGCGGGTGTAGCCCATGCCCGTCAGGCTTTTGAGGATCGGATCGTCGTGCTCTCCCTTCTCTGTGAGAGCCCGACCTGGTGCTGGTGGGCGCTCTGGGCCGTTTTTGCCGTCGTGGTTGGCGCTGCCACTGCCCTCCACGACCCCGGGGGGCGTCACATTGCTGGGGGGTTCGTCTAGACCAGCAAAGATTGCGTCCCAATCATGGGAGTCGGCCGTCTTCTGCTGGGTAGCGCTTCCGGCTGCAGAGCTGTGAGACACAAAGTCGAAAGTGCTTTCATTGCCAAACGCCGTAGACTCACTCTTGGCCTGGCTGGCTGGTGGGCTGCTGTCAAACACAGGGTTGAAGTCGTCCCGTGAGATGTTGGCGAAATCATCATCTGCAGACCCTTCTTTGGCGTCTTCAAGTCCCTCAAAGTCGTCGTCCAAGTCATCAAACACCCCCTTGCCTGTGGGCTTTGCGGCACCTAATGCTGATGCTGACGCTGACGCTGACGCTGACGCTGACGCTGAAGAAGAGGGAGGACCTTCAGCGGCCCCGAAGAGATCATCGGCAGTCATACTTTTCGATTGCGAATTGTTGTTGGTGGCTGTGGCAGGTGACGATGGTTGTTCCGAGCTGAGAGAAGAGGCCCGTCAGTCTTCTACGCAGAGGGGAGAGAGACCAGAGCATGAGTCAGCCGCCAGGAAATCAAGTCAGACTTACCTCTTATTACTCGGCTCTTCTACAGGCTGTTTGGCAGGTACTGCGGGGGCGGCTGCGCCCACAACCGCAGAGGCTGTTGCGGGCTGTTTGGTATCTGTAGCCGCGGCGGTACCCTGCGTCTTGCCATCCTTGCTCGGCGGCGAAGCTGGCGCAAAGTCGTCATCAAATCCGCCATGCTCGCTCTCGGAATCAGAGTCGTCATCACGCTCCAGCTCGGAGATGGGAGGGAATTCCGTGCTAAAACCATCGGCGGTCTTATCCTTGGTGCTGCTCGAGTCACCCGCCACCGGCTGGCTCCTGCCCGAGCTAAAGGCAGCAAAGGCATCGTCGAAATCGGCTTTAGCCTTGGCTTGGTCAGTGCCGCAAAAAGGATCGGGGTTGGCTCCCCAGGACAGGGCACTGGGCTCATTCTCCTTTGCCTTCACAACAGCATCGTGAACGGATACAGCAGCTGGAGCCTCGCCGGCAATAGGAGTTGATCCGGGAGTTTCGCCCCTGCCATCGTCCTCGCCATTCGATTCTCTGGAGCCGCCGGCTGTGGGGCCGTCAGCTCTGGAGGCAGGAGGCGAGACTTGGCGAGAGGAGGAAAGTGATTCGGGTTTGTCGGGAAACGGTAGGAAGCTGGAGCTGATTTGTCTCGACGCGGGAGGCGCTGGAGGTTCCGTGTTGGCGGTGCCCAGCCGGCTCAAGTTGGGACTGGCTCTTCCAGCATTTTGAAAGGATCCAGCACTGGCTGCTGATGCGCCAGTATGTTGCTGCTGCTGCTGCTGCTGAATGGCTGGCTGCGGGGGAGGAGTGCTGCTGGTGTTGGTGTTGGTGTTGGTGCTGCTGCCAGCAAATGACGGCCCAAACACATCATCAAACGACTTGTCAGTGTAAGATCTAGCAGGTGGGGATGCAAAGGCGCCCATGATGTCGGTGCTAGCTGTTCGCTTGAAGAAGGGGTTATTAGCACTTGATGTAGACAGCGCCGGACTGGCAATCTGGGCGGCCCCAGACGCAGGCGAGCTGCTATTAATCTGCCGCGACAAATCCTCTCCGCCCCTCGTCAGCTCTTCAGCTTCTTTCTTAAGCCTGTCCCTCTCTCCCTCGGTAGTGGCCAACTGTTTCTTGTTGATGGCAACGAGGCCCTTTTGCTGGCGACTGTCGGACCTGAGCTTTTCAATCTGAGGCTTGATTTGGGCAATCTCGCCATTCACGACGCGGATGCGCTCTCTCAGGGCCGTATTCTCCTGCTGATCCGCCTGGAGAGCAGCCGTCAGTTGCTGGTGTTGAGTCTGTACATCCCTGAAAGTGCCCTCGAGGGTCATACACTCGGACTGCAACTTTTGCGTCTCGGACCTGGACTTCCTCAATTGCTCCTCGAGAGACCGAGTATCTTCTGCTTCTTTTTCATACAGGGCACGAAGCTGCGCTAGCCGTTGCTCAAAGTTTTGCTTTTGAGAATTGGTCTGGTTGAGCTCGGCTTGCGTTGTCGTGCGCTTGTTCTGAACATCTTGCATCTGTTTTGATAGGGTTCCGATTTGACTCGATAAATTGGCCAATTCCGTTGTTTCACCAGAAATCTTCTTGCTAGCCTCTGGGTCGTTGTCCTCCAGTAGATCTTCGGAAAATGTGGGAGCATTACCTCCCGATGGCCCGGTCAATCCTCTCCCAAAGGACGAAGAAGGAACAAAAGGCTTGAATGTGCCTCCTGTAGCTGTGGATCGAATAGGTGATGACGGGGATAGAATGGCGGAACCGCCGGCGAAAGGATCATTGGCATTGGACCCCCCCGTAGACATGGTGGTCTGCATTGGCGCGGGAGCTGGCGGGTTGGGAGTCGGTTCAAGCCCGAACAAGTCGTCGAGCGCGGACTTGGACTGCTGCTGCTGCTGCTGTGGTGGTGGCGGCGCCGGCCGCGCGGTAGCGGGAGGAGGGAAAGGAGGAGGCGGCTGCCGTTGATTTCTTACGCTCGGAGGCAGGAGGTTCGGAGGCAAGGTGCTGGGAAGCGGCCCTCCGCTGCCGCTCCTTTGCTGGCGGATGAGATACATGGCAACAGCAAATCCTTCTCGGTTCAACTGACCTTGGCTGTTGAAGTCAGCGAGATCCCAAATTTGAGCCAAAGCATCCTCGGAAAGGTTGGATTGACTGAAAAAAGGGACAGCCTCTTCTCCTGTGATGAAGCCCTTGTTCGTTTTGTCCATTGTGGCGTAAATTTGGTCAAATTTTGCCTTGTCTGCTGGCGAAACGGCCCAGTCGTTGCCGGCTTGAGACAAGGGTCGTCCGAGCGGGCTTCCTGTCCGCATTTGGGCTTGTCCGCTCAGCTGTCTCGGTATAGGACCCATGCCGGTATTATTCGGCGACTGGCGAGGCGCTGCTCCTCGGTTGATTGCAGCCTCGTAGAGACCGGCTGGCAGTACGGCAGGGAGCGAGCGGAGCGCACCCGTCTTGATGGAAGTGAGCAAATGCATGGCAATGACGAATTCGGGGAGAGCGAGAGCACCGCGCTGTTCGGTATCAGCCAATGCCCAGATCCTGCCCAAGGTTTCATTAGGCAACCCGGACTTGTCGAAAATGTTGCGAGCCTGTTCACCAGGGAGCTGGTTGGCTTGTAACGGTTGGCGTTCGAAGAGGCCAGTGTACTGCGCGACCTTGTCCGGCGTCAAGGACGGAATTCGGAGTGCACCACCAGTGCCTTGAGCTGACAAGGGAGTTGGGCTACCGGTCGTGGGCGAGCCTAGAGAAGGTGGAGGAGGCCAGATGCCATCGAATCGAGGAATCGGTCCCTGCTGGAGAGCGATTTCAGGTGTGGGCTCACGGCCAGCTTGAGCATGACCTATGAGGCGCAAAACAATGCCGAAACCTGCTGGAGTAAGGAAGCCTCGGTTTTCATTGTCTGCGATTTGCCATATCTGCGAATAGCATCGTTAGCCGGAAGCTGCGGATCGACGACGAGGAGGGAGCCACCAACCTCTCCCAAGACACGAGAATCGAGTTTTGTCTTTTCAAAAAACTTGACAGCAACGTCACCAGTGACAACGCCGACGCCTTCAGTGTCGGCTTGGCGAAAAAGCTGACCGTAGACTCGTTTCTCCTCGGGACCAAGGTTCAGATTCGGGGGCGCAGCTTTGAATCGGTACACGGACAAGTTAGCAAGACGATAAGCTGCATTGATAGCGAAAGGGCATACCAGAGCCAGCGCTGATGTCTGCAGACATTGCGTAGCATAGGAGAAGCCCCCCAGGGTTAGCTTCAGAGCGCCGGTAGGTGTTTATGGTGCGGATGATGATGACGAGATCAAAGAGGCCAGAATGACAGGGTGCAAACGCCAGGCAAAGCTTGCGTGTACGAAGAGACCGTTAGGCCGGAGACCGTTAGGCCGGGAAGCTCTAGAATGAGAAGATCTAAAAGGCAAGGAAGGCCAGGAGGCGGAAGGATGGCGAGCCAGAAGGCATCAACCAGAAGTCAGATTGGCATTGGGTTGGTATTGGGAGTTGGTGATCAGCCCGGGGGGGCTGGAGTTGGGTGCAGAGCTGTGATTCGGTGGCTGTCACTGACCAGTGTGACCACTGACTGACGGTTGGCGCGCGTACTGTACTGTGCATGGTGCAGAAGTGCACAGTGCAACGATGTGGCTTCGACTTGTCGAGCTGTGGACTCCAGAACGTGGCTGGTGCTGCTCCACGGAGTTGATGTCGGTGGGGCCCGGCAGGTAGCAAGCAGCATCCAGCAATGCAGACAAGTCTGACCAATGACCAATGGCTCGGCCAGAGCATTTCAAATCGTATCATGAACGACAACTTGACCTTCCAACGACAAACAGTCTCCCACGATTGCTCAGCCTTGCGTGCGCCCTTGGCATTGCTTGTGATTCCATCCCATCCATCCTAGTATCACTATCACCCCGTCGATCAGCTAGCTCTCCAACCCCCTATCCGGCTTTTTTTTGGGAGGGGTTTTCTCTTACCACCGCAACGAGAGACAGCTCAAATTACGGAGTAGATAAAAGACGTCATCACCAGGTTTTGCCCCCCCCCCCTCCCGGCGCTACCATAACCCAAATCTTCCAGAGAATTCAGACATCTTCTCAGCCGTGATTGCATATCACGCTCGTCGTACGGACTTGAGGGGTTTAGCTCTTACTCTTACTGCAGAGAAGAACAGTCAACTGAAGCCCTCCTGCCCCCCTCGTCCCATGCAACCACTCACCCTCTTTTCCCGCACTTCTTCAAGAGCTGCCCCGCATCGCATAGCTTCTCTGTCGCGTCATCTTTCTACAACATCCAAAACAATGGCTCCCATCACGAAAGAAGCCGATTACCTTGTGCTTGGTGGAGGTAGCGGCGGCCTTGGCTCGGCCCGCATGGCCAGTTCCAAGTTTGGCGCAAAGGCCATCGTCGTCGAAGCTTCCCGACTGGGAGGCACTTGTGTGAACGTTGGGTAGGTTCCCTTCGCTCTCTTTGAGCTCTCTTTGAGCAAACGAGTACAAAACCTAGAGCCAGAAAAAACACTGACCTCTTGTCGCGAACCGGTGTATAGTTGCGTTCCCAAAAAGGTCACCTACAACGCTGCCGCCATCGCCGAGACCATCCGCGACGCCAAAGCCTATGGATTCTCTGTCCAGCAAACCGCTCCCTTCGACTGGACAACCTTCAAGACCAAGCGTGATGCATATATCAAGCGTCTGAACGATATATACGAGAAAAACCTCGGCAACGACAAGGTCGAATATCTGCATGGCTGGGGTCGTCTTGTGTCCAAGAACCAGGTCGAAGTCACCCAGGACGATGGCTCCAAGGTGCTCATCAACGCCAAGAAAATTCTCCTCGCCGTCGGTGGTCGCCCCAACGCTCCACCCTCGATTCCCGGCGCTGAGCTGGGACTCAACAGTGATGGTTTCTTCGATATTGACAAGCAGCCCAAGAAGGTGGCCGTTGTCGGCGCCGGCTACATCGCTGTCGAGTTTGCCGGCATGTTCAATGCTCTGGGCACCGAGACGCACCTCTTCATTCGCCACAAGACATTCCTCCGCAACTTCGACCCCATGATTCAGGAGACGGTTACCAATGAGTACGAGCACCTCGGGGTTCACCTGCACAAGGAGTCTCAGGCCTCCAAGATTGAAAAAGGCGCCAACGGCAAACTCACCGTCACGTACAAGGACTCTCAGGGCACTGAGAGCTCCGTCACTGACGTCGATCACCTCATCTGGGCCGTGGGCCGTGTTCCCCAGACGGACAAGATCGGCCTCAAGGAAGTGGGTGTGAAGCTGAACGAGAAGGGCTACGTCGTTGTCGACGAATACCAAAACAGCAGCGTCGACGGCGTTTACGCCCTCGGTGACGTGACCGGTCAGGTCGAACTCACTCCCGTCGCCATTGCCGCTGGTCGCAAACTCGCCCATCGCCTGTTCGGGCCGGCCGAGTTCTCCACGCTCAAGCTCAACTACGACAACATCCCGTCTGTGGTTTTCTCTCATCCCGAGGTCGGCAGCATTGGTCTCACCGAGCCCCAAGCCGTTGAAAAGTACGGCAAGGAAAACATCAAGGTATACAAGACTGGCTTCACGGCCATGTACTACGCCATGATGGAGCCCGAGCAGAAGGGGCCCACCAACTACAAGCTGGTTGTGGCTGGTCCCGAGGAAAAGGTTGTAGGTTTGCACATCATGGGCCTAGGCAGTGGCGAGATGCTGCAAGGCTTTGGTGTTGCCATCAAGATGGGAGCTACAAAGGCGGATTTTGATAGCTGTGTTGCTATTCATCCTACCAGCGCCGAGGAGCTGGTGACGCTCAAGTAGACGCCACCGAACATGGACGTAGGTAGTAAGTATAGAAGAAGGCAAAAAGGCAAAAAGGGCAAAAAGGGCAAAAAGGGCAAAAATCATCTGTTGAGCCGTGCAATGCTCACTCGTATTGGGAGGTTGTGTCGTCTCCCCCAAACTCACATAGTATGATGAAGATTAGATTCGCCATTGTCAAATGTACACTGCGAAACGGACATTTAGCCCGCCATGGAACCAAGGAACCTGAGCGAGCCAAGTCGAGATTAGTCAATCACGTAGTAACTGCGTCGTGACGTAACTGGCCTCCGACCTTTGTACAAGGTTCTTCAATTAGTATTAGTCTGTCTCGGTTCTCGGCGTCTCTCACAACCACGGATCCATCGCCGTTGGGGCGGACTCTCTGATCTGTGCGTAGCAGTAGCGGTGAGCAAGACTTGTAATCCTTCCAATGAAGATGAGTATCGACGACAAAAACTATACATTACTTGTTTAGGCCGCGCAGCAGCGGGTTCTTGAACGCGCAGCCGCAACTAGGCCTGAAACGGACTAGATATCTCCGCACGCGTTTTCACGTAGGAAGGTACCTCTTTGATTTTACACACTCAAGAGCATCCTTAAATTGCGGGTGCTTCCCAGTCTAGGTATTCGCTTAATATAGTGTGTCATAGTTGTTTGCGAAGCCATACTAATCGGAAAGCGTAAGCGTGAGGAATTCGCGAAGCAGCGTGAGGAATCTACAAAGGATAGAATTACCTTTCTCTTTGGCACCAAGACGGGACCGAAGCTTTCTCCTTACTTTTCTGCGCGAACCGAAATTAGACATGCTACTCTTACGTGAGACAAGTGTCGAGGCTTTACTGCTGACTCCATCTCGCGTGAGCGCCTATCACAGTCGATGACTTGGAGACTTGCCAAGGGTTTACTGCTTACTCCATCACGAGTCAACTCTTAGCGCTTATTACAGCAGCCCGATGGCAGCCAAAGAGTTGCAGACCTGGAGACTTGCCCAAGGAGAAGACGGGATGCAAAGGTATTTAAACATGTGCGCTGTCCTCGACTTCACAGCCATCAATCATCTCACCTAGCCTCGACAACTCCCGACCACCATTCACAGCTTAAAGAAGCTTCGTTCTAGTAGGCCCTTGCTCTCTCCCTCTCTACATACAACCTACTAAAGCAAGAGATAGATTTTGAAAATGCGTTTCGCAGCCGTTACCCTCGCCCTTGCCGCTCTCGTCGCCGCCGCCCCGGCCGCCGAGGAGCTCGCCGGCCCAACGGCCCGCGCCCCGACCGAGAGCGGGTCCTGGTGCAACAAGCCTAAGAGCGAGGCCTTCTGGGGCCAGTCGACGTCGGACTGCTGCGGCTCGGTCGGCGGCACCATGGGAAGCGACCGCCGCTGCCGTGGCCTCAACACCAACGGGGGAGCCTGCCATCAGTTTTACCAGTGCTGCCGCTTCAAGTACAACTCCAAGAACCGTGAGAACGACAAGTGCTACTAGAATCAAGGGGGAATGGCTTGCTTGGTCCGTAGTTTACTCTGCGTTTTGGTATACATGAATAACTACATATGTTTATGTCAATGACACCCACCAAGTATTACCATTACCTTTGGGACCTGCAGGGTAACTGGAGCTGGATCCAGGATCCACAGGTCTCGTCAGGCAACAAATATGTATCTCTTTGATGCCCATAAGGCTACACTTGCGTACTGATAAGGGTTGTTAGCCAATAAAAACATTGCTATTTGCGGTACTTCCTAGCCCATACTAATTTATAAGATAATATAAGTATTAATAAAAAAAAAGTAACATCGCATATTTATCGCATATCTCACAACCCCACCGCGTTAGCTATACCACTCCCCTTTTTGCCAGCTAGGAAAAGAGGGTCGGTACGCAAGTGTAGCCTTATGGGCATCAAAGAGATAGCCTATTAACAAGATGATAAAGTTGACTGACGTAAAAAAACAACCCCCTCGCCAATCCGAACATGCCGAAGAACCGAGAACCGAGAACCGACGTGCGAAAGACGGGGCAGGGGCGACAGGGGCTCGGCTCCCGCAGTTCCGCACCGTGTCGTTTCAACATCGGCATCTCCCAGCATCCCGACGCTCCGAGGGCTCCGAAGGCTCCGAGGGCTCCAAGGGGCGTTTACTCGCCAATCACGGGACCATCGAGACGCCGGGTGTACTTCGTATTTTATCCCACTACGGCCTCGATTGACGAAGCAACTTGCCGTCCGCACAGATAGATGCACGAACGAATGCATGGCGGGGAAAAAACAATCAGCCAAATCTACCTGTTTTGCTGTTCAGACCGTGATGCCGTGCTTGCCGATCAACGTCCCCATCTACGGAACACGCCTTTGCTTCGCTCCAGGCACGGAGCAGACACCAGCCATGGCTCAGATGACTTGTCGCGACCCGGGGACCTGGTACGTGGCCCATTTTTGTGACATCTCGCAAGGCCTTTTAAAATAAAATAAATAAATAAAAAAGACTGTTGGATCACGATGCCGTCGGATAGATACCATGAATGGCATCGGCGTGTTTTGCCCGCACTTGATGAGTAAACTGCAGCCAGCCGTCCACGTCACTTGTGATACCGCATACCCCGTACATAACGGGGATTGCACAACAAGCCATACACATAGCCAGGAGGCGTCTTGCGTGCGTGCATTTATTCATTACCGCGTTATCCCGCTGTTCATTGCTTTCCACCACCCATGCAGACATGACCCGTGCGTGGCCAGGTGCTCATCAGGCCAACTAGTGCCGCATGGCACCACGAACTACGGATAATACGGAGTACGAACGAGTAGAATGATGAATAGCCAGCCCCCCAATCGCTGTCGGCCATTTTCAACCCTGCCAACGCCTAGTCACTCCAGAAAGAGGGTTGATTGCGGGGGACAAGACCACCGAATTGTGATGCATCACATCTCTCTCCGAATGCGTCACAGCAAAAAAGTGAGCAGTCCAGCCGATTGTCAAGATTCGCTTTCACGCTCACGCTCACGCTCCCTTGGTACCCGAACCCGTGGCGATGCAAGTTGTTCGTCATGGCCGGAATTGCTTCATGGCTGTCTGCCTTGGGTCGGCCATTGTCGTTTACTGTCTCTGGATTGGAATCGAGCAATCCGTCAATCGACCAGTTCGTCCCGGTAGCTCAATTGATACCTACTAGCGATGCAGTTTAATCTTGACAAGGTCGAAGCCTTTTCCCCCAGAAACATGGCCATTCCGCGCAGACTAATTCCCGGGCTACCAGTTTCAGTTAGGGGTCTGGACTGGCAATGGGAGTCAAGGTCGCAGGCTGCAAGCCACAAGTCGCGGCAGCCCTGTTTTGACATGTATCAACGAGCAAGGACTGGTCCGTAGCATCGATGGCCTTGTATTGGTATTAGGATAGGCGTCAGGCCACGATTTTTGATCGACCCGACGATCCAGCCTCATGTGATTTCAGAATCAGGTCTGAATACTCCGTATGTACATATTATATGCACCCCGAATGTCTCAGAGATAGCACAAGACGGCTCGGTACATGGTGACGAGGCTGACCTGGACCATATTAGTCCGCATGTATGCCATCGTTCGCATCCTTGGTAGAATGATGCATCGGTCATTTATCGCGGCATCACGAAACGAAGTGGCCCTCAACTTGCGAGGCCCCTTGTTGAAAAGGGGAAAGGAAATTTGAAGGAATTGGTAGCAGCAAGGTCACACAGTATGGAGTACAACAAGTTGGTACTACTCGATAACTCATCGGGGCTGTCTTGTCCACGCATCCGCGCGGGAAGTCAAATAGAATTCATTGCGTTTGCATTTGGAGCTGGTCTCAGCGCACAAGTGATTTTATGACATGGGAGAGACCATCGGATTGAAATGGATCGACCGACGGCGGGTGGGTGACAAGCAGGACGAGGGCTTGTTCGCCGTGACGGAAATGTTGTCAACGATACCTTGATGAACCTGTCATTGTGCCCTTGTCAAACGACCCGTCCGTGCATCTGTTAATCCGGGCCGAAAGTGGACGTCTCATTCGCGATCCCTTTGCCTTCCGACTACCGCTACAATCCGGGCGTAAGCCCTGGCTTGTGCCGAATAGGTAGCCCTTCTCTCTCTCTCTCCCCCTTTGATTGCTCTTTTGTGCACCGCCAATTGCTGTACCAGGGAGTAAGCAGCACAGACAAAGTCAGGCGTCTGCAGGTGAGGCCAGACAAGAAGGCTCTCTTCTCTCTTCGTGGAGCAGCGGCCGAGATGGGGCGTCAAGCAACCCAGTCTGGCCCAGGCGAACGGCCATGCAAACCAAAACCCCTTTCTCATCCAGAGAAACATTCGATGCTCGGCAGAAACCACCACTAAGTAAGTCTTATATATTAGCCAAAGTCCAAGACACGGCACGGTTTTGACAGCTGCAATCGGTCGGTAAGCAATGAAAATTTCAACCTTGTCTCGTCCAGACCGTGCATGAAGTGCAGAGATGGATCATGGACGATGCACTTCCCAGGGGCTCATGCAAGGCACAACGCGCCGGGCACTAAACCAGGCCCATCTCTCCTCCTCCGGCAGTGATTGTATTGCCCCCTCCCCCCCCCTTCTTCAGCCAGCAGCAAGAGGAGGCAATGCTTTTGGCAGACATTGAGACATGTCAACCAGATTTCAGGGCTGATGAGCGTTATTAGCTCAGCACTACGGACGTATGCACCACCCGATTCGTTCGACACACACCCCCCCTCCCCTGCAAGGTGCAAGGCGACCAGGCGGCCCGATGAGGGAAAAAAATGGTGCCTTCTCCGGCAGGTTTGTCTGCACTCCCATGCGTTGACAGCCTTGTCTACATGTAATGACCGAGGTGAGCAGCAGAAGAACTCTGTGCCTCACAGCGGAAAAGACGAAAAAATATATCCATGATTGTTCTCAGTGAAGCGTGACGTCGTTCCCTTGCCAGAACCCGAGCCCGATGAAGACGGCTCCTTCATCTCAGATCTCTGTCGAGTCCAAAGTGTTGAACGAGTAAATAATACAGACAAGATGGCCTCGTTTTGGGCTTGGTACACCAAATCCAACGTAGTTCGAACTATGAGCTACAGGCTTCGCAGCCCATCAAGTGCGTCGCATGAACTGTGGTTGGTGAGATGCAAAGAAGAGCAGCTCTCTTCTTTGCTGTAACATTCGAGTGCCTGATGGGAAATTGACATGTGGCCAATCATTGAATCTGGACGACATGCTAACTGTTTTGGCGTATGTTTCAAGGGCACCTGCGGATTGCCCTCCTTGATGCGAACGTGGATTTGGATGACATGGACACTCGGCGCCAGAAGTGATTGCTTTTCTGCTTCATCCGTAGACAAAAACCAGATGAACACTTGACGAATGGCAGGAGGCAGACACCCCGTCAGCGGCATTCAATGATAAGAATTATTGTGATTGCGTAGAAAAAGAATTCAGGGTTCAAGCCGCGCGCAATTGCATGCATATGCCGTACGGAGTAATCCGTACTTGTCCTTTCTCATCGATGCATGCCCGTTTGATCAAGTCGACAATGGCTTCACCAACACATTGCGAACCCTGCAGATGTGTCGGTATGTACGTAGGTTCCGCGCTCCCGCAATCGCTCCCGCTCCCGCTCAGCCCGGTATCGTGCCCATATTATTTAGTTGCAAATATCCCGCCTTTATTGCAGGACCTGGGGGGGGGGAATACAACAATTCATGCTTTTCTACTCCGTACCAGGTTCCTGTTTCTGTTGGTGTTTGGCATTTCAACTTTCGTCGGAGTACTCGGTAATGCAGAGTAATCCGTACTGGGACCGTCCATCTCAACTCTTGCTGGTCTCCCACAACTGCAACAGGAAGGAAAAAAGTCATCATGTTTGTGACATCACCTGGCCGATAAGGTGCATGTTCTGAATGATCAACAACTTCACAATCAGGCATGGGCTGAAAGGATCGACAGCCGTCAGTTATCTTGAAGCACTATTCCGTACGGAGTACTTCTGGACAGAAATGGTCATGTGTCAGCTAAAGAAGGTGGAGAGTAATCGATGGTAGCGAGATGGTGCTCATGGTTTTCTTAAGCGAATACCACCCCAGAAATGGTGTGGACCAAAGGAGAATGAGAATGGCTGCTGCAATGGCAGCCACACGACGACCTGGACCACATGGACACTGCTTCGAAGTCTGCAGTCGTTGACGCTTCTGGCGGAACTGGCGCTTTCGCCTTCACGGGCAGATGGGGGGGCGATAAACACAGGCGCCAAGTTCACGCTAGAATTGCTAGAGCCCGAGAGCGAAGTTGGGGAGGGTGGTACCAGGCGACCGACTTCCGGAACAAGTGAGGCTGGCGACCCACGATTCAAGTTAGTCATGTCTCAACTCGTTTCGAAAAAAAAAAACAGACAGAATAATCCCTAAATAGTCGTCGGCATGCCAGAATGAGCCATTGGTCTCAGTAATCAAAGAAAGGCTTGCCTATGAGACAGACGCGATGGAGCCCATGACGAAACAGCATCCGGCTTCCAACAACGATTTTCTTGAGGGGAGGGGTTGGGATGCGTGGCGGCAACCATGATAAATCGATAAATCGACCAATCGAGGTGTGCATGAAGGCATGAAGACGGAGGCCGCTGCAGGTGTAATAGGACGAGAGCGTTACATTGCATGAGAAGGCGACGACGAACTTGTCCTGTCTCGGAACTTCATCTCCAGCTCCACAGGCGCCGCCCCTGATTGTGGGCAATTGAACTCGTCGAAGGGATGATTCCTTGAACTGATAACACTGATTTAACGCCGAGTACTCCGTATTACGGATCCGTAGTGCGTCCATGATCATGGAGAAGAGACCGATGCATGAGAGGGATTCATGGTGGATGGCATGCCTTAGCATGAGTGAGTGTCACGCCAGAAGTGACTTGCTTGGCTTGGCTCTCGCAGCGTGCATACCGTCCGTAAATGAGCCTGGCACCTTCACTCTGTGTCATCCTGAGTGAGTTGACTCGTAGAAAAGAGAAAACATGGTGCAGCCAGAGACCGAATACCACGTCGTTGCAGAACATCATGCCTTCTTGGCATCAGACCCTTGTTTTTTTTTTGTTTTTCTTTGTCTCTGCGTTCCCATGTGCCATGCTCGGAATAATACACACATTGGCAAATCAGATCAGTTTCCGGCCCGGCACTACATAATAAGAAGAAGAAAAAAAAGGTGTTTTGTTTGCCATGTCGTAGATGGTGCCCCACGATGACGAGCAAACTAGCCTTTGCATCTCGAATGACACACACCTTTGTCTGCGAGATGTTTCTCTCATGCCAGAAAGCCATCCATCGCATGGAGCGTGAATGTCGTCACTCACGCAGGATTACCTCACCAGGTTCGATAATGGCCCAACCATCACGCAATGCGCAGGCAGACAACGGCACAACGGGGAAGAGTGGGGATGTTTTGAGAGAGGAGGAGAGGGGAGAGGGGAGAGGTGGTTTCGGAGAGGCAAAGACAAGCGAGAAAATTGCGGGGCGGCGGGATGCTAAGAGTCCCGTTCGCAAGGGCAGCAGACAAGGGCCAGACAAGGGCAGCAGGCAACAGACAAGGACAGCAGACCAGACTAGACTAGACTGGGCGACTGGGTGAAGATGCGCCGGAGTGGCTTGCGCGTCATTCTACGTCCGTACGGCCGTGGCCAAAGATGCCTTAGCTTTTTGTCTTGAAACGTCCAACGTGAAGCGACAGGGCCAGCAGTCTGAGTGGAGCACTGCAGCACTGCAGCAGTTTGAGCATTCCCAAAGGGTAGTTTTGTCTTCTTTGTGTCTCGGATCATGAGCAGACATGGGTGGTTTTGGTTTCCCCTCCATCTTGAGAATCATTTTTTTTTAAACATCAGTAATCAGACAAAGGCGCAATCTGAGCCTAGATGCGCGTAACCAGGAATAATCCTCGTAGTCTCGCTGCTTTCCCAGCCAATTCAGGTGTCTGGTTCGCTTCTCATAATCTTGAATGTCCTTTGAGCAGATATCCTGCAGGCAAGCGCGGGACGAGCCACACGGATTCATTCATGCCCTTGTGGAGTGGTTGTTTGGCCAAGCACTCGAGGCTGCCTTTATCCAACGATGAGGGTAGCACTGCGAGCACGCCAAGTGTCGAGGATTGAAAATGGGGATCCAAGTGGACATCGAAGTGAACAGAATATTGGCATCCAGACTGGCGTTACGACATTTCTTGAATCACTCCCCCAGTCAGGCCCGACCGATGTCGCTGCTGGTGCTCGTGACGAGAAGAGAAGCTGCCAAAATGGAGCCCGTCACGAACCTTGGCAGGTAATAGCCAAGAGCTGCTCCATGCGAGCTCGCACTAGCTAGACCTCTTTGAGTCATCTCGTTCGAGCTCCACGATGGCATCATTTTTCTTTGATCCATCTGGAGCTCGTGCTTCATTTCATGTTTTGCGTCAGAATTACGGGGACGAGATTGACCAGGCGAATGAATCGACAATGTGAAGCCGCGAAAAGAATGACAAGTACCGTGCATTTGCGGTAGTACGATGATGCCGCCTGGTCCTCCACTACGTCTCGTCTGTCCGTAGTGACCGGCGCCTTCATCATGGTAGTGAACGAGGCCGCTGATTGGCCAGGCAGGCAGGCGAATCGCTGGGGGATGCAAATGGAAAAGTGCACCGCGCGATGCTCAGGGCTCAGGGCCAAGTGCCGTCATGTCATTCGGTGGTTCAGGGGGGTGAGTGGGCGAGGGGGCGAGGGGGGTGAGCTTAAGCCATCTGGGTGCGCGCGCAGAGTACCAGTGCAAGAGTTGCTCAGGCCATCAACGGCTTGGCTGCGCTGCCAGGTCTCTCGCCATCATCCCACAACCTGCAACTTTTTGGCTGCAAGTGTTCAAGGGAGGTGAGAGGGAGGGTAGATACTAAGCAGAAGGTGTGTCTTGATCAACTGACTACCATGCCTCCAACCCACAGACGTCTGTGGGATCTGTGGGATGGGATGCGTGAGGGCATGAATTATTTATAATTAGTTGTATTTTGAGCCAAATTGAAACATAGATCATATTGACAAGTAGTCAATTTCATAATCCAAGATACTTTACGCTTTTCACTTTAATTTTTTTATACATCCAAGATATGCTCCGTAGAGGCATATATTCAATCCAACCATGAATCGTTCTCTTACGATAACGAATTCCAACCCACGATGTCTCGTGTAATTTTCACACCACCTGGCTAGATGCAAATGCCTTCACGGCTAAGACTTACAGGGCATGGAGGTGGTACCCCTCCCGGGTCAATCCTGTCGGTCTTGCGGCCCTTGCCTCGTCCCGACCATATTTTTCCCCCTTCCAAGATCCCCCAGACGCCTTAATAACGCTTGAACCGATTGATGCTGCGTGCGACCAGACGCTGCTGGTAGGGGCGGGCATGCAGCTCTCGACGTTGAACCATCCACTAGCACCAAGGCGAGGCAGGTATTACCACTGCTCGTGGATTGTGCTGGACGCGAGCTTGTCTGCTTGGGAGCGTACTGTCTCGCTAAAAAAAAAAAAAAGTGGTCATCCGGGTACTGCCTATGTACTGCCCTTGACGGGGTCATTACGGCCACCAAGGCACCAAGGCACCATGGCACCATGGCACCATGGCACAGGCTGCTCCAACGGTCCCAAACACTGGACGGCCTGGCACTTGCAGACTGAACATGAGCGGCTTGCTCACACACCATCAACCACGCTACATCCAATGAGCATTTGAGAAGAGCCACACACCTACGACGCCCAGCTCTTCGCACGCCCCGTGCTTTGTCGGGTGTGGTGTCTGTCTGGTCTGTTCTCACACCCTCCCCACTCCCACTGCCACACCCCTCCCCATCATCCCACTCTCACTCTGTCCTGGACAGTCAACACGTATATACATATTCTGCCCTCATCCGCCTCCGACATCCCTCTCCAACTCGCTTCAAACTTTTGTTTTTTTCCTTCTCAATCCCTGGCCTGCCTCATCCTCCTTCAAAATCCAATCTTTCTGGCTGGTGTTATCCTCTTGGTCGATCTCACATCATCAAAGTTGTTGGATCCGAAAATTCCCATTGAGCTCCCTCTTCTTGCACTCCACTTCTACCAAAACAACACACCAGTCAGCCCGCCCCGGTTTCGCTCGAGTTGATTCACGATCTCGACATCCGCTCCCCACCACAACTGACAAGCTCGTTCCTGGTCTTGCAAAAGTCCCGCAACGGTCACGCATTCAACTCACCGACTAGATAATCAAGCGTTGTGCCCGGCTCTTTTGCGGACAGCCTTGATTGTTCAACAAACCATACCACACAATCACCACGTTTAGCTACAATGGCTTTCAACCTCTGGGCACACCAATTCTGCCTTGCTTGCGACAAGCAGGTACAATCAGACGGTGCGGCATACTGCTCTGAGTCTTGCAGACTGGCGGACCAAGAGGAGAGCACGACACCAAGCTCCCAAGCTAGTTCACCAGGCTTTGCTCCCTCTGGATTCCCATGGTCTGGTCTTCCGTCACCGTCCGCTACATCATCATCGAAGCCCAAGTTCTACCTGTCTCCAGCCTATGACTTCGGCAACGCCCAGCCTTACGGGACTGGCCCCATCCGAAGCCGACCTTCGAGTAGTAGCTACACGGCCTCCATTTCCGAGTCGTCGACCTCGGACTCGACCTTTACTCGCAACCTCAGCCCGTCAAGCTCACACAGCAGCCTCTGCTCTTTGCAGAGCACCTCAACAACGGGCGAACCCAAGCACTTGTCGGATACCGCAAAACAAGAATTGAAGGCGTATGCCATCTCGTTTGAGCATGTCAGACTGCAGCGACGACGATCATATTAAGGCAGCCAGCCATCTATCACCACCATATTGACGACTTTTCCTCTCTTCATATCACGAAACTCAACTCAATCACACTTTTACGCCGTACGACTTGACAGCCACCAAAGGGGTGTGGCCCGTTCATTAGCTGACTACTAAGCTACTCATTCACATTCATCTTCCTTTTTCTCATTGACTGTTGTATCAAGAATCGGCATGACACGGAGCAATGCATATCGACCACCCCCCCCAATACGTCTGTGCCCTTTCATCTTTTTTTTTCTCGCTTTTTTCTTGTCTTATATTCATTGTGTGTCTGTTCGACTACTGGGGAAGTGGGAACATGACGGCCCATATGAGGTATATTGTATTACACATTAGGCTGGAGTTGGTGTCACAAACTGTTTACTGCTCCAAATACAGGCATGAAATGGGAGCATTCTGGGCTCAACTGAGGAATATTACGATAGTTGAATTTGGCCGAGCACGGAAAAAAAAAGGGGGCTGGCACAGGACTGGAATTTGGGGTTTGTTACAAAGAATGCAAGGCGCAACGGGCGGATCAAGATGAGACCATTGGTCAACTGCCCTGTTATATTTAGTTGAACTGTTTTTCTTCTGTCTCTCAGGCTCTCTCGGGAGAGTCGGGCCGCACCATGGTCCCAATATTGGGGGTTGACACGGAAGCTGCCAATCAGATAGATGATGGGCAAGACTGTATGGATAAGTCACAAAAGAAGAGCATGATCCCAGACATGGGCAGCTCGGATGCAATAACTACTATCCCCACACAAGCACATTTTGCTCTACTCGTCTACCGCAAGTGACTACTATTTTTTCTATTTTCTGCCGGCTGCATGACTGTCCGTCGGCCCATCCCATATCCACCTGGTGCACGGTGCTGGGGCCGAGCTCAGCCATGCATGCCCCCACGTTTGGTTGGGAGAGTGACACAAACTAGCCGTTGGGCACGGGAAGACGACACAAGCGTGTATGTACATGCAAGCCAAGCTCGGAGGCCACAGGGCAACTAGTCATGTTTCTCTTATTCGTAATCCGTAGACAACGTACGGGCCAGCAAAACCCCCCCATCAAACCACGGAGCTGTAACACCCGCATCAAACTTATTTTTCCCTCCCCGAGAAGACAAGAATTCACGCATCGACAGGGACTTTTTTTTGCTCGGATCAAAGCGCGGCGCTAGCCCGTCAGGCCATTCGCCCGAGGAAGGAACTAACGCGCAGGTACGGGCACGGAGTCACTAGCCGCCACGCCACGTCGGCAGAGTCCGATGCGCTATGAAGGACGGGCTCATTCGGAAAGTTTAAATTTTTTTTTTTTTCTCCCTCGCGCCTCTCCTGCTTCGGCCGATTTGGTGGGTTTTCTGAACTGCGGGCGGTAACGGAGGCCTAGGGGAAAGAATGCTTATGCAACGAGGGAGCATGAATGTGTGCTGGGTGTGCCTGGTCGTTGCGAGGGGATCCGACAATTGCTGGTTCGTGTTGCTGTTTTCTGTCGTGTTGGTTTCTGCTCTTTGGCGAGCATGTAGATTTTAGGTGTGCATGCATGTTTCTCGGGAGGTGGTTAGGTACGGGGGTGTAGGTAAAGTCGGCGGTTCAGAAATTCAACATGACTTGTGGGAGGTTTCGTGGCCGGCGCCCGCAGTTGGACAACGCCTGTGTTGTGGGGTTTTGCCATGTTTCCTAAAGCGTCGGGTTGCTCCGTAAAACCCCCTTTTCTGGCAGGATTCAATTGTACATGTTTTTTGCGCATTGGGGCGGTAGGCTTCTTTTCCCTCTCCGTTTGCTATTGTCTGGGTTCCGGCCGGAGCTTCATGTAAGGGAGGGGCCGACGGGAAACAGCAAAATATGGGCAGGGTTTCGGGAATGCGCGTCGAGAGGGGAAACAAGAACTAGCCAAGTTTGGACGGCGGGCGGGCCGGAGTGGAACGCAGCCGCTGTGGGCGACGGCAGCCACAAAGTGGGCAGGTTTCCATCAAAAGTACCGGGTTGACAGGACCAGCACCAGAACATCACATCATGCTCGCATCGCATGCACGGCGCGGCACCACGATGCTGGCGCACAAACTTTCCGGGATGCATGGAATGGGAAAAAAAAGGAAAAAAAAGTAGTACAGGGGAATATGTACCTTCTCTCCCTCTACTCTTTTCACGGATAGCCTGGCAATATAAACATTTTTTTGTTAGTTAGAATTCAGACTTTTTTTTTTCTTTCTGAATCAAAGGCCGTCTGGCTGCTGACGGGAACGGGGAGTTATTTGCAGACACATGAGTCACTGCTGACAAAGTAGTGCTTTCTCAAACAACCAGACCGAGCCATGTATATATTTCCCTCACTATACATGATATGGGTGTTGACATTGATCCAATCTCGATTACATCGAAACCATGTCACAGCCCAGGGGGGGGGGGCCGAAAGGGGGGGGCCGGAAAGGGGGAGGGGGTTCGATGGGTAAGAAAAAGATTTTTTTTTTTCTTCATTGTTCCAAAAATCGCAAACAAGTGCCAGGGACCGACCCCTTGGACAATGGGCTCATATGAACCAAGTTTCTGCTTCTCTACATTCGTAAGTCCGTACCGTACATGCAGTCCATCCGTTTCCTTTTGATCGAGGCGCCAATGGGTCGACCATGACCCATGCCCGCCGTGTCCAGAACATTCCAAGTTCATTGGGGCAGCCTCGATTTCAACATTTCACGCTTCCGGGTTCCAAGTTCCGCCATCCGACCATCCGACCATCCGCTCGTGGCTCGAAACGCAAACCCTTCCCCCCCTTTTTACGCCAGACGTCATCTCCGTCAGAGACAGCAGCACGTTCGTGGCCACGAAAGCAGTCACTTTTTCAAACAAAACCCCTTTATCGCTTGCTGTCTCGGTACGCATTATGGATTTACACGCCCTGATTTCCCGTCATGTTCCGCCGTCTCGTCCACCCGTTGTGGATGCATTTGGGAGAAAAAAAAGCATGAGCCGCTTAGCGAATCGTGCCATGCCCCACCTTTTTTGGGTACCGGATTCCTCCAACCAAAAAAGGTGGGGCGTGGCACGAGCAGCAGTTGCCAGTTTCAGCTTATTGCTCCATAAACACCCGTGCCGACAGGATGCATGAGCCAAATGCCCCTCTGTTAGTCCGTACCATGTACCATGCACAGCTTGCATGTTATAATATGTTTGTCTTCCAAAAAAAACTTTTTACGTTCCGTCAGTGCATCTTGGTCTCGAGCCACGAACAGTTTGTGATCCGTGCGGGGAGCGGCTCAACCACCTATCTTCTGCCGCTTCAAGCCGCTTTAAGCCGCGACAAGTCTCGTAAACGCCGGGAATGGCAATATTTGACCAAGGCAGGGGGTGCGCTTTGTTGTTGCTATTGTGGTGGTGGTGTTTGGGCTGCAATTTTACAACTATATATAGCTTTGCAGACGTGAAAGCGCACGAGCAGATAAAAGTGACTAGCCGACCGATGCAGGATGGCGTTCCATCGTCAAATCGTGCTGGAGCAGTCCTGCGTGGGCCATCTTGGTTAAGCCGTGAAAGGCAGGCAGCGAGAGACGACGTTACGGCTTGTTGCGGCGTAGGTTTGATAACCATGTCGAACGGTTGGCCAAGTCGATTGCCGGCAATTCGGTCATCCTCTCCAGACAATAATAGTACGGACTGCGGTCCGAGGTATATCATCACTCATGCCGCGGATTATGCCCACTTGTTGAGTCAAGTTGCGTCGAATGATGCGTTGTCGGACCCGTTGTCCTCGTTCGCTTCATCAAATCTGCAGCCTCCCTCGCTGCGCGGCCAGTATGGTCTGTGGAGTGCATGACATGTCTCTTGCCCAATCCAAACAAGCATTCTCACGGCATTCAGAAGGTGCACATCTCCCAACAATGCATCCGAATGCCCCAGCTTCTCTCGACGTGTGTTTCCAGAGCACATGACGTAATTTGGCCATCATGTACATGCATGATGCCACATGTACGGAGTACCGACCCCATGCAAATGCCCCGCTCGTGCAAGTAGCAGACTGCGATGATGTCGACAGGCTATCGCGGCGCCAGCAGTTGGCAACTAGTTGGCTTTCAGAGTCATCTATATGTGCCGATGTCATTTCTGCGGTTGCACAGATGCTGCCAAGCTGTATCGTGCATCGTGTCGTCAGCCAAGCGGTTTGAAAATGCTTTGATGCCCGATCGGATCTCTCGTCTGAAAACTTGATGAGGCCCAAATAAGGCCCAAATCCACGTCCCGACTATCCCTGCCCTTCTTTTCGCGATGTACCTCCTACAATGAGCTCCCGAACCCGTTGGCTGATCTTGGAAGTTTCCACGCTAGAGTCGGCGGTGTAACCGCGAGGAGTTCCTTCCAAACCCGTCTCTCTCGCTGGTATGCTTTCGCGACCCCTTTGTCTCAGTACATTGAGTCAGTTCCGCGTGTCAGGGAATGGACGACCTCCCAAATATTCGGAAAATAGGACGGACAGAAACCACAACGGCAAAGTTCCACAACTAACCACTGCTCTGCGGAGTAAATAAGGCTTTGATTGTCGGGAATGTTGCCAAGTGCAAACTTCGTTGGGTTGTTTGGGCCTACAGATTGATCCGCCATCTGCCATTCCAGGATTGCCAATCAGATCATCAGCTACATTTTGTTTACCACATCTCTTCGTAAGGGCCTGGTATCTGCAGTCACGGTCAGCCGATGATTTGAATACAAGCACGTTGGAAACCCAATGTGTCGTTGCACTCGTCTAGTGCCAATTCGTGGCTCATTGACCATTTGCAATAGTAAGGTGTCGTACCCGGAAATTGCGTGAACATGTCTTGAATGTCCTTCGCTGTTGAGAAAATCGCGCGCCATGGACATGCTAAGCTAGGACTCAAACCCAGGCGGTGTGTTCAAGGACGATATTCTACGACATCAGGAAAAAGGCTGGCATGTTTGTGGTAAGTTGAGCTGAACTCCGAGGCGCGTGGCGTATTCATTTTGCTAATGGATCTCTAGATGGAATCTATCTCGCTTCGCCCGCACAAGCATCGCTCAACACTTTCATGTTTAGACTTCCGTTAATCTAAGCAACCTTCTTCAACTCAACATCGCTAAGAGCATGTTAGAAGGGGATGAAAATGACCGAAGTGGCAGAGAAAATGTTGACTCACAAGATGAGTGAGGAGTTGGGGGGGATATGGCCGGGGAAGCCGCTATAGCATCCTTTGTTAGTCTGACAAGGCTAGCTACATATGTGCTGTCTCGAAGCTCACCGGGCACCGTATCCGTAGTCGGGGGAGATGTCAAGGGTAGCCTTCTCGCCAACCTTCATCTGGGTGACCCCTTCGTCCCAGCCTGCATGTGTACGTTAGCGATTGACTTCTACTCAATTCCAATTCCAATTCCAGTTCCAAATCGCAATGGTGATGTTTCCGCATACCCTTGATGACCTGACCAACGCCAATCTTGACGATAAAGTCGCCACGGCCGACGGACGAATCGAACCTGCAAGGTGAAGTCCTCTGTCAGTCAAGTTATTACAAGAGATGGGGTTATCGAGAGCCAAATCTTGGCCGTGTCAGCTTGACGTACTTGTCTCCCTTGTTCTCGGGCTTAGACTCGTCCTTGAGCCAGCCAGTGTACTCGATGGTGACAGTATTGCCGTTGGTGGGCTGGGCGCCGGAGCCCTCCTTGAGAGTAGTCTTGGTAACACCCATGATGAATTATGCGGATTGGTTCGAGGTACAAGTTGTTTGAAGCGGACGTCATGTATTGTTGGGAGAAAGAGGAAATTGAGCTTACATAGCTCCAAAGATCCAAAAATGGTGGGGTAGAGAGGGTTAACGACGGACGTGGCGGGGGCAGGCAAGTGCCCTGAGCTGCAGCCAATGAAAGGAGCGACATGTGGACTAGCGTCGATGTACGTCACCATGGCAGAGTTATTCGTCGAGAGAAGGTTGTGGAAAGAGCGGATTGAGGTACCTACGTTGACCATGTGGTACAAAATATCCGCAGATTGACGTGACCGACTGGCGAGACAGTAACCTTCGACCGAGATCTGGTCGGAAGAACTCGGATACTCTCTACTCATTGGGCTCCAAGTCTCTCCTCCTGATTTTTTTTTAGCTCCTCCAAATCAACACATGTACTCTCTGGCCGAGTAAGTTATGGAACTGACTTCTACTCATTGACGGATTTGCTCCTGAGACTGCAATTCACTCATCGCAGATGTCCTCTGACCGCAACGTGCAAGATGTAATGGATCCAGTATTGTGTAAACCTCTGGGGTTAATCAAGGAGTCAACAATCTGAGTCCAAAGACTTGTATCACCGTGTATATCGGATTCGCAGCATTCTTGGATAGCGCAAAGTTGACTTTCCTTGCCGATGAGCTTAAAACATGATACCGGGATCATCGAGATTCTCTCTGAAGCTATTCAACTGATTCAAAGGCTCTCCTTTGCCTTCCGGATTTTCTGATGTAATGGTGGCAAAGAAAAGAATCGAGCACCGTCGTGCAAGAAGGCGCAAACAACATGTTTGCTATGCACTGACAGTTCCAGTATGCAGATAGACGGTGTAGCAGCGTCGGTATGCAGAGATTCCATTTTGAGGGCTTGTAAGGGTACAGTTCGTGATACGATTCTGCGGACAGTCGCCACCTGTTGTCTCTTTATCACGGCAAGCCATGATCGCCGGCCAATCAACTGCCGTCGCCCCACAGCACAGCACAGCACAGCGCCGCACAGCGCCGCACACAGAAGTCAAAGTCCATGGTGCTCCACCGCGTTCCAAACACGGCTGCCGGCTGCTCCCCGCCAAAAATCTCTATGTATGTTACACCACCTGATGATTTATCGTGGGCACATTTTGTTGTTGGGCCCCTCTTCTCACTCTCCCGCCTCTGCTTCTGCCTGTTCCTATTTCCATCCCATCCCGCCCACTCACCCCCGGCGCCCACGATTTCCCCTCCAGCATCTGTCTGCAATCATCGTGAGCTGCTCGGCCGTGTTGCAACTCTCCCTTTCTCTACGGTGTCCTCCTTCCAGCAGCAGACCTCGAGTCGAAAAACTTGCCCAACATGCAAGCTCCGGTGCTGGTTATGAGTGAGTGGTGCACACTTTTTCCTTTAGCCCCGTGCTGTTCCTGCGCTCCGATTCGGGTTGCCTAGAGCTTCGCGACATCTGCGACTGCAACATATCATGCTGACTGCAACTTTCTCAAGACACCAATAGCGGTGAGAGACAGACTGGAAGAAAAGCTCAGTTATCCAACATTGCTGCCGCAAAGACGTACGTTGCCCCGGCCTTATGCTCGCCACCATCGCACACCACCCCCCACTAAAACTGTAACGCTTTCATATGTAGTGTTGCCGATATAATTCGATCATGTCTCGGTCCCAAGGCCATGCTCAAGATGCTTCTCGACCCTATGGGTGGTATCGTCCTAACCAACGATGGTCATGCTATCCTGAGAGAGATCGAGGTGTCGCATCCCGCCGCCAAGAGCATGATTGAGCTCAGCCGAACACAAGACGAGGAAGTCGGTGACGGAACCACCACCGTCATCATCCTGGGTACGTGATCGAGTTGCCGCACAGAACATTTGTTGACGTCAAGATGCTCCCATCTACGCCCCTCCAGGCGACAGGCTATCTGCAGCATATGAGTGCACCGCTTCTAACATTCCTTCTCTCGATAGCTGGTGAGATTCTCGCCCAGGCTCTGCCGCAGCTCGAACGCAACATTCACCCCGTCGTCATCATCTCTGCCTTCAAGCGCGCTCTCGAAGATGCCATCAAGATTATCGACGAAATTTCTCTGCCCATTGACATCGACGACGACAAGGCCATGCACCAGCTCATCTCGTCCTCCATTGGCACAAAATTTGTGTCGCGGTGGATGGGCCAAATGTGCGACCTTGCCCTCAAGGCCGTGCGAACGGTAACCTGGGAAGCTGGCAACGGTAAGACCGAGGTTGATATCAAGCGCTATGCCCGCATCGAGAAGGTGCCTGGTGGCGAGATCGAAGACAGCAAGGTGCTGGACGGCCTGATGCTGAACAAGGATATCACCCACCCCAAGATGCGCCGACGTATCGAAAACCCTCGAATTGTCCTTCTCGACTGCCCCCTAGAATACAAGAAGGGAGAGTCCCAAACCAACATTGAGATTTCCAAGGAGGAGGACTGGAACCGAATCCTGCAGATTGAAGAGGAACAGGTAAAGGCCATGTGTGATGCCATCATCGCTGTCAAGCCTGATCTTGTCATCACCGAGAAGGGTGTCTCAGGTGAGTGTTGAACATATTCATTTCGAGGAGAAAAGCTCAGCTTCACTTATTGCCCCGTCTAGTGGGACGTGCTTTCTACCCTGGGTCCTTGAACTATTTGCCACTCACTAACCCTTCCTTTGCACCCAGATCTGGCTCAACACTACTTCATCAAGGCCAATATCACAGCCCTGCGACGAGTCCGCAAGACAGACAACAACAGAATAGCCCGCGCCACTGGTGCCACCATTGTCAACCGGGTGGACGACCTCCAAGACTCCGATGTCGGCACTCAGTGTGGTCTGTTCGAGATTGAAAAGATTGGCGACGAGTACTTCACCTTCCTCACCAAGTGCAAGGACCCCAAAGCTTGCACTGTCCTTCTCCGCGGCCCATCCAAGGATATTCTCAACGAGATCGAGCGAAACCTGCAGGACGCCATGGGCGTTGCCCGCAACGTCATGTTCCACCCCCGATTGTCGCCTGGTGGCGGTGCCACCGAGATGGCTGTTTCTGTTCGACTGGCACAACTGGCCAAGGGCATCGAGGGCGTTCAGCAGTGGCCATACAAGGCCATCGCGGATGCCTTGGAGGTGATTCCTCGCACGTTGGTCCAGAACGCCGGCAAGAGTCCCGTCCGTGTTTTGACGGACCTGCGAGCCAAGCAGGCCGAGGGAAAGAGCTCATGGGGTGTCAATGGCGATGAAGGCACTATTGTGGACATGAAGGAATATGGTGTGTGGGAGCCCGAGGCGATCAAGTTGCAAAGTCTCAAGACTGCCATTGAGGTACGTATAACACGGGCTTCTTCGCCTGGAGATTGGTGCATGAAGCCGTAGAGAAGCGTTTTGCACTAACGCGAACACAGGCCGCTTGCTTGTTATTACGAGTCGACGATATCTGCAGTGCCAAGAAGGCGCAAATGGGAGGTGGTGCCCCCGGCGTCGGAGGAGGCGATGACTAAGTTGGCATTGAGTCAAGACGAAGTGGAGGGATGACGGGGATGAAATGGACTTGTTGATTTGTGAATACAACGACAACGGGGTGGTTACAGCGAAAAAAAGAAAGGTAGGAAGGTGGAATAGCATATTTTCGGTTGCTGCTGTGCGGGCATACCACTGTCACCCACCCAATGCAAGAAGAAAAACGGCGGAGGACATTGTTTTTGGTTGTGCAAGGATCAATGGGATATAGACCACAAAAATTCAAAAGAAGGTTTACGGGAGGATAGGCTCAATCAGAGAGCGAAAAGACTCCCTCAGCCCGGTAGAGTGGAATGAGGAAGATGCAATGTGAAGAAAAAAGTTGGAGCCTTATTCAAAGACATGAGGCTATCACGAAAGTGTGACTCGCGAAACAGCCGTGGATTTGTTTGCCATGAGTATTATCTCGCGATGTGTTTTTATATGGAGGGGTATCAAAGTCCAACGCTATGCCGAGTAAAAAGAGGGGGGGGGGGGAACCAATTCTTTCTCTCTCCCTCTTCTTGGAACGGGTTCTCTCTCTCTCAAGCATCGTCATCGTGGATGACAAGGCCGACAGCCGGTGCCGCCAAAGACACCTGCTCCGCGGCATCATCCTTGGACTCGCGCCCATCATCTGCCCCCGAAGCACTTTGCTCCCCATGTCCATTCCTGACAGCCGAAGCCCGTTGATGATGCGCATTCGCATTCGCATTCGCATTCGCGTCGCCCCCTCCCTTGGCCTTCCTCGCCTTCATCTTTTCTCTCTTCTCCCTATTCTTCCTCGTCCGCTCCTCATCCCTCCTCAGCTTGTCCGCCTTGTCCTTGTCAAACTGCTCCTGCTCCTTCTCCTGCTTGAGATCCTCGTCCATCCTGCGCAGGCGCTCGTATTCCCTGCGCCGGGAGGCCTTGTACACGTGGAACTCGCCGGAGCCGGCGCCCGCACTGGACCCCTGGACGTTGGTGACGATCTCGGGGGGTAGGTGCCTTGGGCGCTTGGCCTGGGAGGAGGAGGAGGAGGGGATGGCGATGTTCTGGTCTGGTTTGGCGAAGAGGGCGTCGAGAGAGGCGGCGTGGGCGGATGTCGGTGATAGGGCGCGTTTCTTGGTGGGACGACGGGAGCGGGGGTCCGCGGAGGTTGGGATGGAGGAGGGGCCGGGGGCGGACATGCCGGGTTGCTGTTGTTGTTCTCTCGTTGGTGGTGAGGGTGAGGGTGAAGGTTTTTTTGTTGATTTTGGTGGTTGCGAGGTGGCTTTTCGCGGGCGAATGCGTCCGATGGATGGGAGGGGAGAGGGGGTTCTTTGATGATGGGTTGTTTTTGCTGGCGATGTGCTAATAGCAGGTGTTGGATGCAGCAAGCAGCAAGCAGCGAGCAGCAGGGTTGTACTTGTTGGTGATGTGGTGAAAGCTAGGAGGGAAAATTGCGATGCGCCGAGGTGCCACCTCGACCAACGACGCGGACGGATGACGAGCAGGACCAAGGCTGAATCCGGCCCGTGCCCATCGCATCCCCCCACCCACCCCCACTTGCCACCCCCACTTGCCACCCCCACTTGCCACCTCAAAGTCACGCCGCTCTCGAGAGTCGAAACAAACGACTCCTTACCGGCGCCGACGTCGAGACGAGTTCTCTGGAAGCATACAAGAACAAAAACTCGATTCGCCCTCATCATGGCCAAGCCGCGCTTGATCATCCTCATTCGGCACGCCCAGTCTGAAGGCAACAGTATGTATTCTCACCTGCTCGCAGCAGCTCGCAGCAGCTCTCAGCACCCGACCAACAAGTCACCAGAGGACCAGGAACGAGGATGAGGCCGAGGCCCCCTTCCCCCTCAGTCAACGGCAAGCCCTTGGCGAGAAGACAGCTGACCCATTCATGCTCACCTCGAGCCAGAGAACCGTGAGATTCACCAATTCGTTCCCGACCACCGAGTCAAACTCACACCCGACGGCTGGACCCAAGCCCACGAGGCAGGCCGCCGACTCAGAACCCTCCTACGGCCAGACGACACCCTCCAGATCTTCACATCGCCGTACCGCCGGACCCGCGAGACCACAGAGGGGATCCTCGCGACGCTGACGTCTGACGATCCTGAGCAGTCGCCCTTTCAGCGCGACAAGATCAAGGTCTACGAGGAGCCGCGGCTCCGCGAGCAAGACTTTGGCAACTTCCAGCCATGCAGTGCGGAAATGGAGCGCATGTGGCAGGAGCGTGCCGACTATGGGCACTTCTTCTACAGAATCCCCAACGGCGAGAGTGCGGCAGATGCGTACGATCGTGTGAGTGGCTTCAATGAGAGTTTGTGGCGGCAATTTGGCGACGATGACTTTCCCAGCGTCTGTGTTTTGGGTATGTATTTACCAGTCTGCTCCTTTACCACTGTCTGCGCATAGCATCATGACATGTTTGTTGGGGAGCATCGTGTGTTACTCGGGAGTAACCGAAGGAAGAGAGAAGAATACGACGAATGCGTCATGGAATCATGAGCTAACTGCGGCCCTCCCCCTTCTCCCCCTTCTTCCCCCCCGCTCCGCAGTCACCCATGGCCTCATGTCCCGCGTCTTCCTCATGAAGTGGTACCATTTCACGGTCGAGTACTTCGAAGACCTCCGCAACGTGGACCACTGCGAGTTCCTCCTCATGCGCAAGGAGCCCAACGAAAAGTACCTCCTGGAAACCAAGCTCCGGACGTGGTCTGAGCTCCGCAGAGAGAAAGCCCCCCGCGAGAGCAACAGCAAGGACAGCAAAGACAGCAGCATAGGCACAGGCACAGGCACAGGCACAAGCACACACGCGCCCGAAACCAACACGGACCCGAAACTCGAACGAAACCGCACCTTTGTCGTGACCCGTCGATGGGGCGGGTGCCCCAACGGATGCAACCACTCGAATCACTACAAGAAGCGTCATGACCTGGAGGCACTGCGACAAAAGGACAACGAACGGAATGGCCACGACGCCCACAACCTCATCAACAACGGCGCGTCCGGAACGACGATTGCGGCAAGGAGGCATCGGCACAAGGCCACGGCCAGCATGGGCGACGGCGACGACGAACAAGAGAAGAAGCACACGTCCTCCTCTTCTTCAACCACAGCAAACGCAAACGCAAACGCCTCCAAGAGCAGCGGCCGCGACGGCGGCACCCTCGCCGACGAAATCTTCTCCTCCCCCGACGGCACACCCTCCTTCATCACGGCAGAAGACCGCCTGCGCAGCCTCAAGTCTCCCCACCGTCACCCCCACGTCGGCCGCGACTTTGGCGGCACCTACTCGGGATACGGGTCCTCGGCCGCAGGCAGTGGCAGCGACAGTGGCAGTGACAGCGACACGGCCTCCTGCGACGAGAGAGCCACGCTGCAGCGCGGGGAGCTCGGCGCCGGGCACGCAGCGGACGCGAGCGATGATGGTCTACGGCGCACAGCCCGGTACGCGAACCGTCTGGGCGATGCGTCTCCCCATACCGGCTCCGATGCCGAGGATCTAGAAAGGGCGGAGAAGGAGGATCGGAGTCTGCGCGGCAGCGTCTACTGATTGATGCCTAGGGATGGGATTGCAATGAAAGGCAGAGCGATGGTCCAGGGGGTTTCTTATTTCTTCTCTTCTTTTCCCGGCAATGTCATGGCGTTTGGAAAGGGATATCAAAATGTATAGATTGAATAGCCGGACGGCAAGCAAGCGGACTGAGACATCAACCAGTCTACCGAGCGCAAAACGCACAGCGTAATACACATGCATGACTTGTAATGGCACGATGCCTGCAACGACCAGTGCCGCTCTGTAATTCGTAGACATCACAACCATTGGAAAAAAAAAGATATGAGCAAGCTATTCGCGGGCGACCCCTGACAGCGCTAGATATCTAATCCTCGATTCCCATTTCCCATGCAAACAAGTTCCCGCACGCCCCCTGCCTGTGGCAAGCAATATCGCTACGCCTATGCACACGCATTTCAAACGACGCTCAAGGAGGAAGGGCAAAAAGGGGGACAAAGAAAACCCAAGGCACAAGTCTTTGCTGGAGACGTAAAAAAAAAAAAATGAAACGAGAAACCATCGTGAAAAAAAGGTGGAAACCCAGATACTATAGCTTTGCTGCTGGGCCAACACGGGCATAGCCCTTTCATTACGCACAGCGACGGGTTGCTCATGCTCTCTGCCCAGTATGACGGCAATATATAAAGGATATAAGAGCAAGCCCAACACACAAGGCATATCCCTTCCCGCAACACTTGTGATGCTCGAAACAGAAATACATAAACAGACGGGCAAAAAAGACTGCTTTCGTTTCTTCATTATCGGGAAACCCCTTTCCTTTGCTTTCCTTTTTTTTTTTAAATTTTTTTTTTGCCGTTGTGTGTCGTGTCCGACCGCCCCGATTGAGTGAGGACGTCACAATTCCCGACATGTGCTCGATTCTCTCCATTGTTCGCCTAGATGCGACTTTAAATCTGATGGCCAAGGCCTTTCGTGTCGCGTTCTGCTGCTTCTCTACAACGCGAGCAGACTCGCATGACTTCTCCAACCCTTCTGATTAAAAGGGTATAGGTACAGGGAATGGAAAAGTGCAAATTGCAACGTGCAAGAAAGAAGATGAACAAATAAAATACAGGCGGCCAGGGGAAAGAAAGCACACATTTTCTCACACACGAGGCCAAGAGCGCTGGACTGGAGTAACGCCCCCCGAACTTTAGAAGAACTTGGCCATGGCCCTGCTTAGGTCGATGAAGTCGACAGGCTTGGTCACATAGTCGCTGAATCCGGCCGCGACGCACTTCTCATGCACATCCGACATGACATTGGCGGACAACGCAATGATGGGCATCTTTGGCAAGCCAGAGGCCCTTTCCCACTCTCGTATCTCACGACAAGCTTGGTAGCCGTCTTTTCGAGGCATGTGCAGGTCACACTGGGGTCAAAAGTCAACCTTGATGCATGTGTGTGGATAAACCTTTGGCGGCATTCGTTGGGGACTGTTGAGAAACTTACCAAAATCAGAGAGTAGTACTTGTGAGGCTTGGACAGTACAATCTCTGTGCACTCGACGCCATCGACCGCCACCTCGACGTCGACCCCTATCTTTTTCAGGTACTTTTTCAGCACCTTTTGATTTACGGGATTGTCCTCGACGAGCAAAACTCTGTAGCCCTTGTTGCCCATGCGTTTCTCAATTTCTTGATAGCTGGCCTTTTGGCTCTCCACCATCTGCTGTGCTGTGGATCGGTTCCTGTCGACACTCAGGTCCTGGACTTTGTCCGGGTCGAATATCACGGCAAATCTCGATGGTTTGACTGGTTTGTAGATGAACGTAGTCATGTTATCCGTCAGCAGTCTTTCATGTTTGGTGTCAGTTGCCAGTTTCTGTACCGCTTGTCGTTGCACGGAATCCGTAAGTACCACAATCGTCGTTCCTTCAACCTTTTGAGATTTGGTGATCTGATCCATGACATTGATGATGGCTTCCGCTGAGGCCAGGTTGAGAACAATGTGTGTGAAGGCGATCGGGTCATCTCCGCCAATAAAAGGTTCGGCTTCCTCGACAGTGCCAATGGCCGTGATCTGATGTGGGACATCCTTTGGTAGCGTCATCTCGATATGTTGAGTCGTGGCTTCTCGGCTGTGGTGTTGCGGACAGATAATCAGAATCGAGTACATGGGAGGCCTGAAGTCACCCAGTGACCGTGGGCTCTTCACCTCCGGCGTTGCCTTTCGGGACGGCGAGCCTCTATCCGAAGGCATCTCCAGTTTCATCTGGCTCAGGTCCTGTCCGCTGGCCTTGGCGGCCTCACTGAAACGGGCCAGTCCGGGGTTTCCAGGTGTCGATGAAGGCGAGCCGGTGAGGCGTCTCACAAGTCGGGCTTGGGCGTCGGGGCTGCCGGCGGCAAGTGCAGACAAGGGGCCCGAAAGCGCACCTGTGACTTTGGAAACGACGCCTTCCTTGGGGCTGTCGCGTATTGGATCCATGATAGACATCGCCTTGCTTGTCGGAATCATGCTCTCCGACAAGTCCTGTCTCGAAGCAGCAGACGCCGACGAGGCTGGGCTTGCGGGACTGTTGGGATGGTCCTCGGCCGACGGTAGCGTGAATTTTGCGGTAAACGTAAACGTCGATCCTTTTCCAGGGACTGCAGTGCCTTCCATTTTGCCGCCATGCAGCTCCACGAGCTGGCGTGAAATGACAAGGCCAAGGCCGCTTCCACCGTGCTGTCTGGTGCTGCTACCATCAATCTGACTAAAGGGCTTGAAAATCAAATCTGCCTCCTCTTTCGTGAAGCCTCTTCCAGTATCTGTGATGGCGAACTGAAGCACGATTTCGTTCTCGTTGCGTACCGCAGGATCGTCTTCTGTGTATACCTTGCATCGACTAAATACTTCGCCTTCCGAAGTGAACTTGATGGCATTGCCTATGACATTGAGCAAGACTTGGCGTATGCGGACCTTGTCGCCCTTTACCCATGCCGGCACATCCGCCTCGATGAGATAATTCAGTTCCAGACGCTTCGCAATGGCCATGGTAGATACAAGCTCGTTGACGTCCTCGATGAGAGATCGAGTATGGAACCATTCATACTTGAGCTTCATCATGCCAGCGTCCACTTTGGACAAATCCAGTATGTCGTTGATGATCATGATTAGACTGTTGGCGCTGGTCTGAATAGTGTTGGTATAGTCTCGTTGCTCTTCGTTCAGGGTGGTATCCTGCAGAAAGCTCACCATGCCCGAGATACCAATCAGCGGCGTCCTAATCTCGTGAGACATGTTGCTCAAAAATCGGCCCTTCGACTCCATGGCTTCCTTCAGCTTCGTCTCCAGAAGCTTGTGATCGTTGATGTCTGTGGCTGAACCAAAGTATGAGCTGGCCCCTCGTCCGAAATCGAGCGTGTCAATTTCGACGCAACGAATGAGATGCCACCGGTAGTCGCCGGTTTTGGACCGAAGGCGAACCTCTGTGGTGTAAGACAGACGGCCGCTCGTGTCTGTCGCCACTTTGATGATGCCTTTACGTGCTAGCTCAGTAAGCTCCGCGGTAGGAAGTGTGTATGCGGACTCGCTGCTGCCAGAGCTGCTCGCTCTCGATAGCGCCGGTTGCACATAACGCAGCGTGGACTTTCCAACATCTGCTGGTTGGCGCAAAGTCTCGCCCACGCCTCCGTGCGTTGGACTTGCCGTTTTGCCTGATGGCGATGTGCCATGGTGGCTTGTTTTATCCACCGGCGAGGGTGTATCGGACGGCTTTGTCGCGCGGTCGACGGGAATCCGACATCTTACTAGATCGTCAGGATGTACATGGTCCATGAATCCCAGACCAAGCGCATCTTCAAAGCTCTGTCCCGTATAGGAGAGCCACTGATCATTGGCAAAAGTGATGCCGTCATCCTCCGTGGCAGTAAAAATGATTTGCGGAATGAGATTGGCAAGTAATCTGTGTTTAGCCTCTGATGCCTCGATTTCCTCTTGTCGGGCCGCTTTCAGCTCCGCAATGTGCTGATCATGGATGTCCATGTACGAGCCTAGAAACTGCATGATGACACCCCTCTTGTCCTTGGAAGCCACAGCTCGCGCATAGAACCAGCGGTACGCTCCGTCGAAGCGTTTGATGCGTACACTACGTGAGAATTGCTCTCCAGTCCGCAAAGAATGACCCCATGCCTTGAGATACCCCTCCCTATCATCCGGATGGATACTTCCCCAAGGGTCGGCCGAGAGATCTGCGACGGTTTGGCCGCGGTATGACAAAAATCGACTATTTACCCATACCGTCTCCCCGGTTTGGGGCAAGGAAACAAAAACGTGAGCAGGCAAAGAATCCAAAATTAGGCCCTTGAGCCGATCTGATGGCGGAGGCATGTCTCCCGCCATGGATGGTGACGAGCCGCTTCGGGGTGGCGCCAAGGGTGTAGGAGGCATCTTGGTCGACACGCTCGAGCTTGGAGGAAGGGACTGGAACGTCGACGCGAAATCAGCACCATAACTATGCAATACAGTGTGATGGACACGGTCCGCTTTGCCAGGCTCGGGGATCCTATCGGTGGTTTTGTGTCTGGACGTGGTAGTAGTAGAAGTAGAGGTAGTAGTCCCGGCGGATGAATCTATCGCACAAGCCTGGCCGCTGGCTGGACCGCTGCCATCTTTGGGGGCCCTGCTCGTTGTGCCAGCAGCAGCAGCCCCGAAATAACCCCCGTCCGTCATTTGCTCGGGGCTGGAGGCTTCATTTTCGAATCTCACGCCAGAAAGAGACGGAAGTCCTTTTTCGCCGCCGGGAGAATTGCCCTTGGAGGCGGTACGTGCTCGTTCTCTTCCAGGTGTCGAAAGTTCTTGCTTTGACGCCAGCTTTTGTTTGCTGGCAAAGTAGCTCCCCACAGCTTGAGACCCTGCTGAAGGGCTGCCGGGAGGCTGTCTTCTGTCCATGAAATGGCTTAGAGAACCGTGTTCCCATCCAGGTGTCGCCATTGGAGACGCGGTTGCGCTTTTTGAAATGGCAGAATAATCGCTGGGACTCGTCATACTTCCACCGAGGGAGTTCTGCTGGGGCGCGTTTGCTGCTGCTAGAAACATGCCGCTCTCGGCATGGTTAGCGAAAGGCGCGACCGCCCCGAAGCCCGTAATCGAGGGCCTGCGCCGCTGGATTCCAGCCAGTTCGGTTTCGAGGTTACTATAGTGGCGGCAGAGCGAGAAGGAGGTTGCCATGTGTGGCGCCAGGCGTTCTAACGAATGCCTCAGATTAGACGGGTACGGTATAATGGGGCTAAGTATGGAGAGGATTGCAATTGGCGCCGATTTGTTCCGTTTCAGTTGCTCGGGTGTAACACGATCGGACTCTGGTGGAACTTTGCGATCAGGCGGGCTTTCGTCTTTGGCTCGCGGTTGAGATTTTGATTCCAGCGCGGCAGCATCTAGTCTGAAGGCTCGCATAGGCTTGGACAGCAGAACGTGTTTCAGCGGTATGTGAAGAACAGTCCATGAGTTGTCTACACCGATAGCCTTGGGCGGCCGCATCCCGATATAGGTGGAAGGAGGCGGGCCAGGATTGAAGGAATCTTCATCGACCATGGCATCGGTGAAGAAAGGATTCTCCTTGGGATCGCTTCGAACAGCGGGTGACGGTGCCGGCGATTGCGACCAGGGAGATGGCGGCGCTTGTTCATACTCTTCGTACTTGGGTGTCGTCGGTCGGCGATTCTCGTCATCGAGACACGATGCAATTGTTTTGGCCTTGTCGCTACTGGCTCCTTTGGTACGTGGAGTGCCAGGCAGGAGGGATGACAGTTTGGAGACGGACTCGGTACGTTGCTTTTTGGGCCGCTTCGGGTCTGAGCCATGCCCTTTCAAATTTGGATGGTGGTGGTCACTTCCTTGATCTGGGTCGGAGTCGGTTCTGGGGAGATACGGACATGTCCGAGTCAAGGCAACGGGATGGCCACGCTCGAGCACTCGCATGATGCCTGTATGATCGATCAAGGGGTCAGCTTCGTAGTCGAGCGCCTGTAAGACGGGCAAGACGCGACCCTGTCCCTCGTAGCGTGCCATGAACGGTGCCTCCCAGCTGGGGATCTCTGGCTGCACATCGGCAGCTGCATCATGCTCGTCCAACGCATCCTTGTTCAGCTTGGTGTAGTCGTCCTTGAGTTCCGCCGCGATGCGAGGTGAAGGATATTGTGTTTTGCTTCTTGTCAGATTAGTCGGCCGTTTGAGCGGCCCCGTGGGAACTCGTTCTCGTGAGTTTGGCCGGCTGTCCTCAAAGGCAGTGAAGGAATGGCGACTTTGTATGCCGGGTCGAGAGAGGCTGGTGGAGCCAGGCGTAGCATCGTCAGACGCAGCCATACCGTCGGAGGCAGCCTCGTGCTCGCTGCTTTGAAAGGCACTGCTTCCTTTTGCTATGTAGCCCAAGCTGAGCTCATCCTCTTGGTGTGCATTGAAACTGGCTCTCTGACCCCAAGGGACATTTTCCACGTCAGTGGTGTCGGCAGGAACGGCCAAGGTTACCCTCTCTGCTTTGTATACATCTCTCATGATTTGCACCATCGTGTTCCACCAGGCATCCAGTCCAGGCTCCGCGGATAGCATTAGAGACAGATCATAGAGGCTAGGGGTAGGAAAGTCCGAGTTGTGAGGATAGTTCGAGGTCCCTGGGGGCTCGAAAGCAAAAGTAGACGCCGGCGTAGAAGACTCTGACAATACCTTGTCCAGCATTCCCCGATACTCAAACGAAGGCGCCGTCTGCTGCCGTGATGGGGGGCTCGCGGGTGGAAGCGACATGAATTTGGAGAGCTGATGGGGGAAACCTTGCATTCGAGGGAAAGGATATGAGGGGGTCTGCGCGATTGCGGCTGGTGTCATGCCACCGCGCACAGTGTTGCCAGATTCGGTTGATGATGAGGTGAGGGCGGCTGCCAATATCGGCGAGGTCAAAGTAGCACCTTCCTCCGCAATGGGAGACACTCGTGCCTTTTCTGACTGAGCCATGAGCAGACCTCTGGCGGAAAGTTCGCGGAGCTCAAGATCGCGAGCCAATCTAGCACGGTAGTCATTGAGTTGCGACTGAGACATGGCTGTAGTATCGGGATTTTGCGTCGATTCTTCCGTGACAGATATGCTCTCTGCCGGCTCTGAGACGATGGGACCATCACCGGAGATGGTAACAGGCTGGCCACTTTTGTGGTTCTGCTCTTTAGAACGCTGCCACTCTCGCTGGCCCCTGCCCGACGGGTCGAACGGCGAAGAGAAGGGGTAGCTGGAGCGGCGTTGAGCCATTATGCTGTGCGCATTCCCAGTCGACACGGCTGCTACTTCTGCTGCTTCTGCTGCGACTAGCAAGCTGTCCGGACTCAATCCATCTCTCGACGAATCGCTTATTATGTCGGCTCGCTTGTGCCCCGTTGGTGACGTGGAAGAGGGGGGAATCGAGTTGCCAGTGACAAAGGTCGAAGCACCAGCCCCAGCGCCCGTACGCGTCGGTCGCGCTCGCAAAGGATCAGAACGTGTCGACGTGGATTTGAGAGAGGCGCCAGCTACAGGATCATGGCTTCGCATGCCTCATATGAGAGGGCTCGAGGTCGGTGGCAAGTCGAGTCGGCAAGCGGATATGTGCATGAGGTCACAGCCAAAGGAGTGTGGTGTATGCGCGGCGTATGCACGGTCTGGTTCTCGCGTTGCAGTCGTGGTCGAGGGGCCAGTGCAAATGCACGGCGGACGGCGGAAAGGACGTGCTGGTTGTCCTGTTAGGGTTGACAACGAAGAGGGCAATGTTCGTCGGCAAGAGAAGTCGGATCAGAATGGGAAGAGAGGCAGCGTCTGATGGTGAAAACAAACGGTGAAGATGGCTGTTAGAATAAGGTAGGGGGGGGACCAGGACAAATGACGAATAGCGCGGGCGACGTCAGTAGGTACTAGGGAGAGCAGCCGCCGCAGCAGCGGGAAGGGTCAACGGTAAGTTTTGCCCGGGCTGGCGGGCCAGGCCCAAATCGTGTCAACACCTCGCTGACAGTGCTGACTCGTTTTAGTAAAGCTAGCTAGACTTGGCACCGGCCAATTGCCATTATTGTTATATGTTCGGATCTACGTGACGATGACCTTTTTTTTTTGTATTAGGCCAATTTTTTCATTCTTTATTCTTCATCCTGCAAGGCAAGACACCTAAGACTAGGCCCAGTTTGAATCGTTGCCAGTTACGGAGGACGTGGTCCGAGAGTGCGCAGCAAAATAAACGTGGGACATGGAATTTCTGCTGCGCGTCCTGAGGGGGATGTGATATCAGGACTTCGGAATAAATAGCACGCAGGTCCCCCTTGCAAATAATGCTTAACCTTCCACCCGGTGGAGAGCCAGGCGAGCTCGCCACGAGGGTATCATGAGCACCTAAACTGTTTTGGGGAATGCTCTGATATTCCGCAGACACCTGAGGTGGTTTGCACAACTAAGAACACACATGCATCATCATGATGACTATCATGTTCCTTTTGTTCACGACGAAGTCACGGGCTGTTGCTTGTTCGGGGCGCACAGCTTCCCGACGTAACGCTGCACTGCACTGCACTGCACTGCTGCACGATGGTCGAGCAATGCTTCTTTTCTCTCTCTCTTTTATTTTTTTTTTTTTTTAAATTGCCCAATGTGGGTGAGTACGGAGGACATCATTAATAATAAAGGGGTAGCCCACTTCCGACTTGTTGGCGCTAGCAGAGGAGGAGCTGCCAAGAGGAGTATGACGTAGCCATCAGCACGGACCAGTAACACTGCCAGCTGCTCACAACAGCGCCAGCTGTGGCCAAGTTGGCGATAGATTCCTCAACACCCACGAGAACGAGGACTCTTGATAATTTGTGTCGACATAGTAATAGTGGCCTCTTCTTCCTCGACAGTATACGGATCCGTTTGAGATAGAAGTTCGCCGCCGCAGAGGACCAGAAAGTAGATCATCGGAACCATGTCGATATGTTTTCCCACGCGCATCCAGTTTCAGCGGCTGTTCAGCGGCTGTCCCGAGGCCGTCGAGCAGTTATTACTCGATGCTCGGTACTCGGTATTCGGTACTCGGTACGCGCTGGCCAAATGTCACGCCACAGTGGCAGGTAAATTAGCACATTCCGGCTTGTCGTCTTTGTTAAAATCTAATATCACACAACTACTCGGTATGAAGTACGAGTCACGCTTGCCATGTGCATGAGAGCTTCATCTCCGTGACAGGGCCGCTTTTCCTAATTCTACATCACTCCAAAGAAGCATGTAGATAGTCCGTACATTCAATCACCTGATGCGCCTCGGCATAGTGTTCCAGCACAAGAGCTCCATACATTGTAGAAAATGTTGTCCACATCAGTCCTGCCCGACGGGAGCCTGATTGTTGCTCGCTTGTAATGTTCTCTGCGGCCCACACGCTCGTTTCTGTCTCAGGGAATCCTTCGTCTTATCTTCAACGTGGTATATGTTTGACGATGCAAAGACCCTTTGTATTAGGTATTCAAAGATCTGCGCGTCCCGGACGCCCGGGCTGGCGTCAGTAAGCGGTCCACATGTTGAGCAACGCAGAAGGCATGTCAAGAGATCCGAATTTGACGGATGAATGAAGTGGTCTCACCGGAGCGATCTCGGTCAAATCGGCGATCTGACTAAAGAAAGGGCAATCTGCTGCAGCCCTATGCAAAGATGTCCGATTGCCCTTGAAGACAAGTGTATCTACAATGACAACGATGGATGTCTACAAAGAGTCTATTAAAGCATGTTGACTCTCAAATCAAAACAAAACAAAACAAAGATGAGCGGCTCTATTGGTGGGAATTTTCAACAACGGCAACTTGCAGGGATTTGGGGCGCATCTGTGCCGGGAGAGTCATTTTAAAAGGGGCGATCCACGACTGCGGTATCACCAACAAGATAATGATTGTATTTGGCCAAGCCCGCAGCTTATTTGAGGGAAGACAAAGCTGCACGACAACTGGCCGAGAGAGACATTGGCATCAAGCCACGCCGCATCTTGCGCGACTTTGTCACACCGACGAGTAAGAACCAGCGCGCAGCCGACCCCTTTGACGGCCGGGAAAGATTTCAGCCATCCGAGTTGGCTGAGTCCGAGTCCAGGAAACCCTTCAGTATTCACTATAGTATGTAAATGTATATTTTGGCCACTTCTGAGTCAGGTTTACTCGAGGTCCTAGTCCACCGGTGTCAAGTTGATGTCATCAGCAGATGGGAAAGAATGCGTCACTACTACTCCGTATGCAAGTCCCGTCCCGTCCTTTCTCCGAACAGATGTCTGGTGGTCTGGTGTTTCTCGTTGGGGCCATTGTTCAATTGCGTCGGTGGCGCTGGCACCGTCTGGTGTCCCCATGGCTCCCGGTTTTATGTGTTGGATATTGAAGCCTCACATCTCAGGCATCACTTTTCCTGTGTTAAAGCAGGCACCCGTATCGCGTTTGTTATCGTGATCCGTGCCGTGCTTCGTTTGTTGATCAAACCTTTCATTGTATATAGCTTCCCTTTCCTTCCGATGAATTTCCTAGCTAGTCGATCATCATCTTCTCTTTTCATCACTCGCATCATCTCTCAGGCCCTCAAGGTCATGGACCTATAACATCCACTGCGTCTATATCCAAGCCCTGTCTGAACATAGAAAAAACAACCACTAAAATAACACTATAGACCCTAGCTGACGTGACTCCACAAGGCTTATGACCTCTAAGGAATAATAATAAAGTTTGCTGCGGCAGCGACTGCTTATATGATTACGAAAAAATGCCAATATTATGACTAGGCATTCGCATCGTCCACTTCAAATTTTCTTTCGTCTGAGAGTGGATTCCCGGTTTCAGCCAATCACATGTCGTGCAGGATGCAGCTCAACACGACGGCTTCCATATCGACGTCTGACTTGACAAATGCGGGGTGGTTCTTGACAGTGATGGGCTCCCAGTATGCGGAGCGGAGGACATGGTATGACAGGTCATTTATTTCATTGCAGTGCTCCTCGGCGTAAGCCAGTGCTGGAACAATCATCGAGGAGGACGTGACTTGGATACATTTCTTAGAGATATACAGACTATATCGGAGATATCTCCAAGTGACACCGTCATGTCAGCAAGGATTGTTGTGTACTTCCCTTCTTTGTAAGCAGCAGGCGCGTGTGTTGACTGTAAGCTAAATCGGGTTCATGTGGAATCGAATCAAATGAGAGACCAAACGACAACGCAAATTGAATTTTAACATTCTTTTGCTCACTGGTTGTGGCCAATGCATCGGATACGGGTCGTTGCTAGAGGCTCAAACAGAGCTGTCCATCTCACTGACTTCAATGATGCACGTGACCCCACCTTGCCGCCAGACGCGCTCGCGGTTCATCTGTGTGGTCCCTTGTTTTCTTGTTTTATAATGGGCTACGAAACCCGGTCGCAATCACGAGTCTGGCTGGGTTCACACAAAAACAAACATCAAACGACCAGATCCCCATCCTCATCCCCATTGTCTGCTAACAGACACCCTCGCAAAACTCAATCAGTCGAGCGCCCTTCCCCAGAGTCCTGAAAACACGATTCGTCTCATGCGTCGTCGTCGCCGTCCAACTCCATGCCATCTTCCATTCATGGGTCGCTGCCCCCACGGCACAAGTCGACAACCCCAGCCACGAATGTCCACGACGACGACGCTGGTCTGACACAGTCGCTGAGCCAGCTCTCCATCACGAATGAATTCAATCAGTCAAAGCTGCCGTCTTCTCGCCGCGCAAGTACTGCGTCAAACACCCCCCTTAGACCTCCGCCTCAACGCTCACCCTCCGCCACGCCTCGACCCCGAAATCCGTCCCGTAGTCCTTCCAATGGTTCGAGTTCTAGGAGAGGCTCCCGCGCTGGGACACCTACATTACTTCGCAAAGCCTCCATGAATTCTCTGCATTCTGCTAGTGGCACCGCGTCCGGAAAATCCTTGTCGCGACGAGCAAGCTATGGCCAGCTCATGTCACCGACGACTTCGAAATCGACACCTGAGGAAGAAAAGGCCCCGGTAACGGCCAACTCGATAGCGAGCGACTACTTCCGAGCCGAACTCGAGGCCCATCATGGACCCATTGCCACCCTCTCAACAGATACGATTGTGATCCTCAACGATGCAGTGTACGGCCACAGGTTCTCCCGTCCTCGTACATCGCGTAGTGCTCTAAGCACCATAGTGGAACGTCCTGAGAGGATCAAGGCATGCGTGCTGGGCGTTTCGACGGCTTACGTACGTTTGGGTGGTCGGCACTGCCAAGGTCGACTCCCTATTCATCCCAAGAGGAACCTACTTGACATCGATGGCATACCATTCCGCATTCACAAGACCACGAGGCGATTGCCCTTGTCGTCGCCAGCCGTGACCAATGTCCATGGCACCAAATGGATGGAGGAACTGAAACTGATGTGCGAGTCTGCTGAATCGACGTTGGCCATGGGGCGCAAGGAGCTTCAACGGCGGGATGTTGCTGGAGGTGCCGACGATCCTGTTCCGCAACAACTCCATGAAGGCGACTTGTATCTCTGTGCGGAGTCGCTCAACGCCATGGAGGGCGCTTTGGGGGCAGTCTGTGAAGCCGTCGATACTGTGTTCGGAGATGGACCTCGCAGAGCTTTTGTCGGTGTGAGACCTCCTGGCCACCACTGCTCCGCGTCTCATCCTTCTGGTTTCTGTTGGGTGAACAATGTCCATGTAGGTATCATGCATGGAGCCCTACATCATGGACTCACACATGCGGCTATTATCGACTTCGACCTTCACCATGGCGATGGGTCCCAAGCCATCACTTGGGAGCACAACTCTCGGGCCAATGCCGCCAAGAAAAACGAGGCTCACTGGAAGAAGACCTCGATTGGCTACTTTAGTTTGCATGATATCAACTCTTATCCTTGCGAGTGAGGCGACGCAGAAAAGGTGAGGAATGCCAGCGTATGCATAGACAACGCCCATGGCCAGTCAATCTGGAACGTTCACCTGCAGTCCTGGAAAACAGAGCAGGATTTTTGGGCACTGTATGAATCAACGTATAGCGTCTTGTTGGATAAAACACGCAAGTATCTAAGGGAACGGGCGCTGAAAGTACGAGACACGAACCAAACCCCAAAAGCCGCCATCTTCTTCTCTGCTGGTTTCGATGCTAGCGAATGGGAGGGGGCGGGGATGCAGCGTCATCAAGTGAACGTACCAACCGAGTTCTACGCTCGACTAACCCGAGATGTTGTCAAGCTGGCCGCCGAGGACGGACTGGCTGTGGATGGAAGAGTCATCAGCGTTCTTGAGGGCGGATATAGCGATCGTGCTTTGTACTCGGGCATACTAAGTCACTTGAGTGGCATGGTTGGGAAAAGTGAACCTTCGATAAAGACGGAGCAGGAAGACAGCGGCCTTGCGTACGAAATGGGCCAGAGAACCGGCCTTGTCAATATGGGCGTTGGCCATATGACTGAGCCAACGCCTTCACGGATGTCAATTTGTCCTTATAACCCGTCGTGGTGGGCGAGCGGTCAACTGGATCAGCTCGAACAGCCTGCAGAGCCACGATCGCCACCAAAGAAATCACGGAATTCCACACCCTCCACGTATTCATCACCAACACAAGCTTCTACAGCAAGAGTGACAGACCCGGTTAAGATGCGACGGAGTCTGTCTAGCTTATCTACGGGGCAACCGAGAGTGATCCAACGGTCACCCTCGCCTCCGCCCCCGGAGGTGTCATGGGTCGTTGCTGCCAAGGAGCTATGCAATATACTGATTCCCTTGGATCGCCAGACAGACAGCTACAAGGCAGAAGAACTCAATGCGGAGGCATCCCGGGCTCGGCGGGATCGACAATCCCTATTGCTCGGACTCCCTCCTCCACCTCCACCTCCACCTCCACCTCCGCCTCCTAGGGCCGATCGATCATCATCGAGAATGTCGTTGCGCGAGAGGCGGGCGAGGACGATAGGCCCCATCGACGAAGAAACCAGCGAGACGCTGCCAAGGACGAGAAGAAAGCCGGTCACTACCCCAGTAGCCTCTCCAATGAAGGTAAAGCGCCTTCTTGCGCCTTCTTCAATCATATGCGTCTGTTGATGACAAACAAATCAAATCTTTGCTGACTTGTATGGCGCAGACGATCAGGAGCACACCTCAACCCAATGTAACACAGTCTGTGAGGAGATCGACTCGTCGTCTCAGTGCCGCCTCTACCACGCTGAGTCCTCCGAGTGAGGAGGAGTCGCTGTCCATGCCGCCGGTTCCGGCAACAGCTCCCGCCCCGAGGCGAACGACAACCAGCCGACCGGGTTCCCGGGCAGGCAAAGCGCAGAGTGGTGGCGAAGTGCCTTTGCAAAAGAACAGAGGTGCGCCAGTCCGTAAAGAAGCGGCTGCTAAAGGGCCCCGAACTGTGAAAAAAACAAGCACGCCGGCCAGGGCGGGCAAGCAGCCCGTTCTTGTCAGTGCCGACACACCGACGCCATGCACCGGTCTCCCACTCAGCGTTGCGGGCAACGACGCAAAGGCAGACATGGACAACCTTGCCATGGGCGTGAAGAAGATTCGAATCAACCTGATCACGCAATCGCAAAAGGAGGCAAAGATGAGGACCAAAGACGTGGCGACAGACAGTGCTGCAGGGGAAAGGGGAGTTGATCACGCCTCGGCTATTGTCAAATCAGAGAAAACACCGTCCCCTGTAGGTATGTCTTCAATACCCACGGTTTTGGTAGGGCCATCTGCTCTGCCTGCGTCGTGCGCCAGCGAACCTCTCCAAGCACAAGCACAAGCACCACCGACCCCCTCGTTAAGCGGAGGAGTGCCCATCCCAGTAGAAGCTCTCTACACATCATCAGGCACATCTTCTCCGACACCTGCCCCGTCGCTCCTCGCGGGCAGCTCTCCCAGCGTGCCTCATGTTGCCATACATGCAGCAAGCGACACGAGCGACATGTTCATTCCGTACCAGCCCGAGGGCTCCGAAGCCGTGACGCTGGTTCCCCAAGAATCCCTCAAATGGCTTCCACCAAACGTTCCGGCTCCATCGGCTTCGACGCCCACGGGCACGCCCACACCAGTAGCCAAACCAAGCGGGCTATTCAAGTACCAACACAACTCTGGGATCCCGTTCGCCCCGAGGGCAGACAAGCCTGCTCATAACACATCAGGGACCGCGGGCAACGAGAGGCAGTCGTAATACACAGTTCGTTTTGTTTTTTGGCTCTTATCCTTTTAGACACCTGGACGACGAATAATAGGGAGGAGGTGCCGCAGCCGATGAGCACTGGATTCGACATGCGTGAAGATACCCCCTTTGACACACAAAGATTTAGTGTTTATAGAATCGAAAAATCTAATCATTCCCAATATATCGTTTACAACATCTAAGTCGTTGCTCCAAATCTCATCCGCGCATCGCTCATACGAATACGTCAAGGCGGGAAGTGTTCTCTGAAGGCCTCCAGCGGGACCGCCCTGTCCACAAGCGAAGCCTTGTTGGAGCCGTCGTTGCCGGGATGGGGCTGGCGCTCAAAGGTCCACAGGTTCTTGACACCGAGGCTCTCGAGGTAGGATAGGCCGCGGGCGTAATTTGTGCCGACCTGGGCGACGCCGTGGCTGTCGTCCGACATTGTGAATTTGCCGTCTATTTTGATCCATTCCTGGGGGGCCGGGGGGGTTAGAATCAAAGACGGAGATGAAAGGGGGGTCATAGACGAACCTCGGCAATGATCCTCGCGGGATACGGCTCCTCGAGGCCCTTTCTCAGCGCCGCCGTATTCAACTCCAGCCAACCGCCCTGTTCCTGGACGAGCCTCAGGTTCCGCAGGATCCTCGCCCAGACGCCTCTCCACCGCCTCACGTCCCTGCCTGGGTCCTCGCTCATCAGCCGGATCAGATCAAAGTGTCCTACTACTCTTGGCCTGAGCGCCAGCAGCATCTCGTGCTGCAGGTCGTAGTAGTCTTGGTACAGGCGTTCCTCGGAGCCTCCGCTCGCGGCGACGGCGGCGGCGTACTTGGCTGGGGTGTAGTCGATGGGGATGGAGTGCACGTGGTGCACGGAGCCTATGAAGTAGTCTGTTGATGGGGCGAGGGCGAGGGCTCTGACGAACGGGGCGTAGGATGGGCGGATGAACTCTGCTTCGAAGCCGATGAGGATGTGGATCTGGGAGGCGTATTCTTGTTGGAGGCGGTGGGCTTCGCGGATGTAGGCTTCGTGGAGGGGGGGGAGGCACGCGAGGGAGGTTTGGGGGTCGGAGAGCTGAGTTTGGTGGAATGGTTAGATGCGAGAGAAGATGATGGGTGAGGTGGGTGAGGTGGGTGAGATGGGTGAGATGGGTGAGATGGGTGAGATGGGTGAGATGGGTGAGATGGGTGAGATGGGTGAGACGAGTGAGACGAGTGAGACGAGTGAGATGAGTGAGACGAGTGAGATGAATGAAACGAGTGAGATGAGTGAAATGGTTGGTATAAATGTCTTGTCGACCGATGCACGCACGCACGTACTTCCTCAGGGTACAAATCCTGCTCCTCATACCGCGGCATGTGCTCCGACAGACCCATAGTCTTGAACCCCAGCTTGATAGCGTGCCGGATGACGTCTTCGAGCTGGTCGACCGCGTGGCCGGGGCAGAACTGGCCCGAGTGGGAATGCATGGTGAAGGCCATGACCGGCGGTCTGGTGGGAGGGGCCGCGAGACGAAGCAATGGCGACGCCGTGTTGTATTGATGTACTCAATTGATGTCGACAAGTCTTAGTCACCGGGTCATGGAACCTTTTTTTTTTTTTTCGGGCCGCGTCCCTGCAGCAATGGACGTGGTGCACGCCGGGGCGGGGCGGGGCTGGATGCACGCGGATCCGTGTTTGGGGCCGGAGTTTTCCCAGACAACACTTGCTGACGGGACATCAATGTAGCTGCGCGCGCATCTGTTTCTCGACGGATGGGAACGTGCTGGGTGCGGGCCGAGAATGAAGCAGAAACTTCACGTTGTCTGCTGCAGGCATTTCCTTTCCAAGGTATCGGACTCCTGGGCTCACGGGTCCTGGCAGAAAATCTCTCCTCCGCAGTGTTTCTCATCACCACAGTCATAACAGCATACGGAGTAGAGCATCACGAAACGTGCACTGGCAAGGATGGGCCAGGGGACTTTTTTTTTTCGGCGGGGTAGTGCGCCTACTTTTTTATTGATTTTATAATTTTTTGGGGGTCATTGGTTGTGGCCAATGCATCTAATTTATAAGTGACAAAAAAATTACTAGCGATACCCAGCTAGTTCAACGATTAACAAACTAATAATTATCACCGCAGTAATAGGTAAAACCTGTTATACGTAGGAACAAGCTTCAAGTCACAAATACGGGGGGCTGTGAGGTTAATACAAAGTTTGCGATAAACTTTGTGGCTGCGTTGGCGCAAGCTTTGCGAATGCAGAAATTATGGAGTTAGTATTTTTTGTTGCTATGGCGTATTTGGATTGGGCAATTCACCCACATGGTGGCGCAGGCACCCGCGATTAGCCCTTAGGGCTAGACCATGACAGTAATCGCGATTTAGCTACGTGCATCTTCAGCTTCCTTAATACGGTCGTGCGTGCGTGCATAATTCGTCATGGACGATTACCCGCATCGGGCAACTTCTCCTTAACTGTTGTCCACCATGTGGAGTCACCTCAGCTAGGGTCTGTATCCAATCGGATAAAATTGCATCAGAAGTACATAGATTCATGTGTAAATTGGCTTATGAGACAGTTGTGCTGGCAATTTTCCTTAGATTGGCTGTCTCACACTATCTCTTTGAAAACGGTACGGCTACAAAATCGTATGGTTATTCTCCAGTATGCGTGACCCTTGTGATTACGGCATCGCGAGCCATACCTCTCCGACTGTCAACAGCCTAGTTGATTGATTTTTATACATTTTTTTTTGCTCATTGGTTGTGGCCAATGCATCTGAACAACCTAGTGAACAAGTCTCAAAGGACCTCTTAATTACTATATAGGGCCTCCTCGATCCTTCATCATGCTCAAAACTTCGCATCATTATACCTGCACTTCTTTGCAATTCAAGTGCTTTCCTCGCCAGCGCCCTTCTACTGCACCGTTTGCTATATTCTTTATCAAACTGGTCTTCTTATATTTGGAAACATGTCGCCCCAACACCCAATCTCGGCCTCAATGCGCCCCACCACGCGTCCACCAGAGGCGTCGCGGAAAAGGTGTCGAGAGGAATCTTCACTCTCCCCAGAGAGAGATGTCCACTACACAAGACGAATGGTTGAGCTCCAACATCGAAACAGCCAATTTCCGGATGTTGGCCACGTTGGCCACGTTGGCCACGTTGACCACGTTGACGACGCGACAGCCCCCGAGAATGGCCTCTCGTCTCTCACTTTGGGCGGCGAAGAGAAAAGCCGGGACGTGGGCGTGGCCCGGGGCACTGCTTATCGGCAACTATCAGGGAAGCAAAAACACCGCATGCTGGAAAATTTGCGGGCGCTGTACCCTATCCAGTTTCAAATTTGTGATATCAACGTTGACCCGGCGCGCTGGTTGAAGTCGCATGAAATATGTCAACGACTCGAGGCTGCAGGACTTGCACCGATTACTGCCGCCACCATGATTACCCGACATTCATTGCACCTCGCAACGCCTCCGAGTCACGTTGCGAACTTGCAGCAACAAGGGACGGCCATTTCCAAAGCCCTCGGATTCGATCTGAGGCTGCGAAGGCAGACTTACGTTCTCTACCTTCCGGAACTAGAACCGAACAACAGCGTGAGCTACCAAAATGACAGGGCCATCGAGCAATTGCGCGCTGATAACGATAACATCGAAGTCGAGAAACTTGTTCTGAGGCACAGTATGTGGTGGTTGTACGTCGGGAACGTCAAACATGCTCTCCAGGTCTTGGACAAGAATCGTTTCAATGCGCGTGGTCAGCTCTCCACAGTCCGGTATGTCAAGTCCTTCTCGCTCCGCTCCATGCAACAGACAGCATCAGCTAATGAATCATCTTCATCATCTTCTCACCTTCTCGGCAGGGCTATATGCCCAGAGTCCGTGCCCGTCTTCTGTTTCAAATGTTGCAAAGCAGGTCATAAGCAAAACCAGTGTCGCTCGCGCCTCATGCGTTGCGGAAAATGCTCTGCCGAGGGTGAGCATTCGACTCTAGATTGTCCGATTCGACGGGTCGCCCTGTTCCGGTGTCCAAACTGTAAGAAATCCGGTCACGCGAGCTATCACCCGTCCTGCCTCGATGAAGGCGCCGTCATGGCGCGGCGCGACGCCAACGCGGCCAGGAGCGGAACTCCTCATTGGCTTCGTACAACTACGCGCGATGCACATGCCGCGCAGGGAGGTGTCGAACCTGCACAGGATGTCGAACCTGCACAGGATGTCGAACCTGCACAGAGCCCCAAGGCCGCAAAGGGCGCCAGCAAACCCCAGCCGCCTTCCATTTCGCGGAACCAAACCACACTCAAGGTTGAAAGGAGGGCAAAGTAGTGGATCCCGGCAATTGATGCCAAGACAAGACAGAACATCAGTATCATGTACTTTCGCAATGCCAAACTCACTTTCATTCTTCTCTTGTAGACCTTTTCTCCTTCGAGACAGCTTCCCTCCATGATACTTTGTATGTAGAGAAGATGTTGTCCCTTTCCATTGTCTATCTAGGTAGTTGGTCAATCTTCACCTCATCATTTCCGTTATCCGTAAAGTGCCATACCATAGACCATACCTGTGCTTTTCTAAAAAGAAAAAAGGCAATGTTGACTTGGTGGCCAACACCCCACTCCTCTTGTACTCATTCGTGGTCGCCAAATGTAGACGATGCATCCTCTTCGTCTTCGCCGTCATCCGATGCATCGTCAGAGTCACTACTTAGCATATTAAAGTCCGCGTCTGAAACTTGGTCCACATCTTGATCGGGGTCGAAAAACTCGGGCAGGATATCCTCTGCGACGAGATCTTTCCACGAGGGTAGCGAGTGGGGCATGTCAACAAAGTGTTCTGAATTGCTATCAAATGCCGCGAAGAGCGCAAACACCGCATCCAAACCAGGTTCCAAGTAGCTGTATTTTCTGTACTCGGTGACCGGGTCTAAATGGCTTGGGTTGGTTGCGAAGGAGCACTCAATAAGTCTATGCCTGTTTCTCGCCATGTCGTCAATTGCATCAGGATAGCCGTCTATAAAATCTGGAGACTGTGTGAGTGATTTTGTTGGCTAATTGTATTGTTTGTGATGAGTTGACTTACACCACGGACTAAAGCTGAAGTCAAAGGTTTCCGCTAGTTTTTCAGACTGCTCTTGCTCGGTAAACGTCCATTGGTCGCGCTGCATTTTAATAACCCTTTGCCAGACCGCGTCTCGCTGGATGACATCGTGGAAAATCTGAGAGGATGGCTTTGGTGCGGAATCTCCGTCAAATACTAGCTTGAAAGAGCCCTTTGGCATCCCTGAGCGAGCTAGTTCTAGAGCTTCACAAACCCAGAGAGCGAAGGAGCGCGAGGCTCTCTTAGTGTTCAGTCTTGTTCCATTCGCAGACTCCTCTTGGTATTCGGGATTAAGGGCCACTTCCCTTTCAGCTTCCACTGTCCAGTAGTACATGCTACTCGACAAGGATGTTCGAAAAACAGTTCTCCACATATCGACATGGCGCTCGATAAAGAGATGCGGGTTCTCTTGACAAAAGGGTATTAGCCCTAGAGCGTGGCATTCAGGAAAAGCAACGCTGAGGGTATCCTCGTAGAGGCGAATGCGTCTGACGTGCATTCGCACCTGTTGTGGACAATGAGATAAATAGTGTATAGCATGAGCCGCAGCGGAAAATTTATATCTCCCCTGGGTATACTGGCGGATGCCAAGTCCGTCAACGTGAGGTTTCGTCCAGTAGCCGTGACCTAGTCGCCGGAACAGCATGCCGCTATTCTCCATTAGCCCTTCAAACACTTCCCTGGTCGGATGGAAAGACCAAGGCGGGAAATCTTGAGCTAGAGCGTTTGCCCTCTTGGGGCATTGAAATATCCAGGATATTTGGCCATCTAGAACTGTGCCATTTTCTATAGCAAGCTGGAATGTGCGCCACGCACCTCTGCGGAGAGCCGACGGCGACACCCCAAAACGCTCTGCAGCGTTAAAAGGTATAGAGTTGAGGAGCTCCCCTTGATTAAGTATGGCGCGGAAAAACGTTTTGAGCTGGGGGAACTCCTTGACCACTTCATCGATGATGCTATGTGTGAAGTACGGCACACCATCATTATCAATATCATCATCGCCCTCAGTCGCTGCTTCGACATCAACCCCCTCAGCTCGACTGTGGTCCCGATTTGTGAGAAAGCAAAGCAATAGACCGGCGATAGTAGCTTGAATATGGTGAAACCGAGCAGCTGCAATCCGGCCCTCGTTGGAATATTCCGCGCGGAAATTCAATGTGTTACGACGGAGAGCGAGGCCCCTCATCTCGCAAGCGATTTGCTTGCATGTCAGCTGAAGGGCAAACTCATGTTTTTCATTGCTATTTGCGAGAGTTAGTTTATTGGTTTGGGGCTTTAGCACATAGCCCCCGTCTACAGCAACGTAGGCATCGTAAACTGCGAGGCGGATTTCGGGCGGCAGGTCCAGGAGGGTCATGGTGGTGGTCGTGTTGCTCGGGTAATCTAAATGAAGAACTGGATGGCTGATCGATGGTGTCGTGCGGTGTCGGGCTGTGATATCTATGGGATACAAAGGAGGATGGGATAAGGATAGGAAGAGAAGAGAGAGAGAGAGGGGAGGGGGGGGGGGAGAGCAAGCGCAGGTATTGCGACAGTCTTCGTAAATATTGATGCAAAAAGATGAGCTTTGGACAGAGGTGAAAGTTAGTCACAGGCCGAAACCTTGTTTTTTGGGGGGGTGTCCACGCACAAGTGGGCAAGTGGGGGTGGGCAGCAGAAAGCACCAGTATTATGTAAAACAACGATGATGCTATTTGACAGTTTATCGCCAACAACTTTGCTCTAACCTCTGTGATAACCTCGAAGCTTGTTCCCACATCAGGTCGCATCCCCCATCCCCCATCCCGCGTCACGCCAGGAATCTATCACTGCGGTCCCTTTTATTCGCATATTCACTATTACATTGGCTGGATATCGCCAGCAATCCCGATGTCTTTTCAAATTCGGTGCATTGGCCACTTTGACGAAGACGGCAAGACATGTCCGAGTTCAGGTGCGGTCACGTGGGTCAGCGTTTAGCCTTCCCATTGCCAATGACACAAAGAAGGCAAAAAAGGGTGCACAGATTGCGCACATGCGGCAGCAGAAACCGACTTTGTTGATATGAAAGTTCCGCCCAAAATAGCCCATGAGACCATTTTCTCAGACAGCGAGAGAAAGTGCGTCGTGATGCCGTTTGGCCTTTGGGGTACAATGCAACATGCGGGATGCATTGCCCTTCCGCCGTCAAGGAGTTACCATGTATCGATCCACCCTCTTGCTCTTTTGCACATCAGAGACATTGACGCGTCCGGAATATAATGCAACGCTATTGCCATCAAACAAACTGTGGTTAGACACATCAGCCTGTGTCATCGAGAAATGGCCAGACGGCTAGTTAGTGGATGCAAGGATGACGTATCTGATTCAGTTCATCCATCCCAACTGCTTCTATCAAAGGTTTTATTGACGTCCGTGTGCATGCTGTCAAATCTACTACCGTAAATCTACATTGACCCGGCGCAACGCCTCGACAGCCCAATTCGGATAATCCGCCTTGTTCTCGTACAGATCTGCAAAGAACTGTCGTATATATGCAGGGAACCGATCTGCGACTATGGATTGGCGCACTTCCCTCATCAGGTTCAGCTGGTACCACACATTGTGAATTGTCAAGAGATGGGCCGAGACCGTCTCCTTGGACGTGTTGTGATGCACGTATGCCCTCGTGATGCCCAATCCGCCGCCCCCCTGTCTGTTGCAACACATGCATCCGCATCCAGCCTCTATGGGCCCAAAGTCATTTGCATATCTCGCATTGCGAATGTTCAAGACGCCATGCCTAGTTACGGCATTGCCAAATCGAGCAGTTCGGGTAGGCCACACGCAGTCAAACATGTCTGCGCCGAGAGCCACGCTGACCACCAAATCTTCGGGATATCCAATGCCCATGACGTACCTGGGTTTCAAGTCGGGCAACAAGGCCGTGCATGTCTCGACAACACGGCAGTAGTCGTCCTTTGCCTCTCCGCCGCTCAGTCCGCCGATGGTGATGCCGGGGGTGTCCCTCGCCAGCATTTCCCGGCAGCACTCCTGGCGCATGTCAAGATCAAGACCGCCTTGGATGATGCAGAACAGGTTCTGGGAATCTGGCTTCCTGTGCGCCGCTATGCATCTGTCCAGCCAGCGGACGCTGCGCTCCATGGCTTCGCGCATGCGGGCTTTGTCCGGCGAGGTTGTAACCAGGACGTCATCGAGCTGCATGATGATGTCGCTCCCGATGCTATTCTGGAGAGATATAGAGTGCTCTGGTGTTAGGAGCATGGGTGAGCCATCGTGTGGACTTAGAAACCGAACACCTTCTTCCGTGATTTTGGCAAGCTTTAACAGGCTGACCATTTGGAAGCTTGTTTCGAGGACTCGTCAGCAGAACATTTTACCAAAGCCACTGCACGGTGCAAAATAAAAACTCACCCGCCACTATCAGTCAGGAGATTGTGATTCCAGCCTTGCAGTTTGTGAGCTCCGCCGACGGCCTCTAGAACCTCCTGGCCTGGTTTCAAGCCCAGGTGATATGTGTTGTTCAGACATAGCCTGCATCCAGTCTCCTCGAGCTGCTGAGGTGTGATACCCTTGAGTGACGCTTGTGTGGCTACGGGCATGAACATGGGAAGCGGAACGGGGCCATGGGGGAGCGTCAAGTTGGAGGCTCGAGCTCGAGTGGTCTAGAGAGGGTCCTGGTCGTTAGAACTGAAGAGGGTTCTGTTATTCATCATTTGGTGTTGGAGGCCAAAGAGGCAAAATTGAGTGATGCCGAGTGAGACACTCACTGAACAACGCGCTACGAGCTCGAACGTGAGAGCGGGAGACGAAAAAATGTTGGAAGCCATCTTTGCGGCTGCCCTCATCCTCCCGGGACGCTATTGAATGTTCGCCAGTGGCTCCCTACGCCGTCCTCGAGACCTGCACTTGGACTTCTGGTCAAATGTAGGTTAGCATAATAAGTCGATGAAGACGATTCATGTCTTGAGTGGGTCGCCCAGATACCATCGAACTCCTCCGTAGTCCGTAGTCCGTACTGTACATACGAAGTACTCCATAATTAGTCTCCGGGGAAAGGGGACGTCAACGTTGTCGGCTTATCACCGGCTCATCCAACTCCACCTCGCGCGCCCGGAAACTGGATAGCTGCGAAATTTCGATCGCTCAGAGGATGGTTACCACCTCTGCTTCCCATCTAAAAGCAAACACCGATTCCTGGCATTGAGCCTCCCCAAACACCACAACTCATACAATGGGGGGCCGTGCAGTGTCTCCCGGAGGGGCTCTACTGAGAACATCACGTATGTTCTCGGTCCCCAAGCCCCTTCCCGAACCCCCGTCTTCGAGCCTTCACATTGGCGACCACAAGTCATCGACCATGACGAGACACTATCCCCAGCACCAGTCGATAACATCTCCCCTATCGTCAAGGGAAAAGGGAGACTGGGGTTACAAGCGACCGTTCCCGCTCAAATCAACAATGGCTACTTCAACGCCTCTGATTCGAATCAAGCAGGTCGACTCCGTTGAAAATGTGACCGACTTTGCATCGGCGGCAGACCACTCCCTCTCCCTGGAGAAGTTCCAAGAGCTTCGTGTGGCCATGTCAGTACCCAGAGCGAAGGACGCGCTGAGGGGCGACTCGTCACGATCCGGCATGTGGCCAAAGTCGGTGTTCGAGGAAGACATGGACTTTACCGATCCTCACAGCGGCAGGGACGACGAGAAGCGATGGAAGTTCAACGGGCCATGGCTGGCTAGGATGAACGAAGGAGACTTCATTCAGTATCTCAACAAGGCCGTGCGTCCTCGACGCGCCCAATTTCGAGCCCTGCTCAAGGAGAAGCTCGCCGAGGACATGACTGTCGGACGAAACAAGGCGGCCATGGAGAACGGCAAGCCTGCGCCGGCAAAAGTCGAGCCCCGTGATATCAAAGAGGAGCAGTTCACCGAGTATTTGCGACACTTGCGCAATGATCGCGGCACGCTATACGCCTTGGTCTCGAAATTCCTGGACCTCGCACCTCTCGGCAAACCCGTGGGCCTCATGGAGGGCATAATGCAGGCACATGTAAAGGGCGGCCTGTACGGCAAATCCGGCCCGCCAGCCAGCCATCCCTCCGCCGGCATCAGCTATCTACGAACAAGCTCCTACATGGAGAACCACCCAGTCTACGGACCACAAGGCCGCAGGACCCCTGCCTTGGCCAGAGTCGTATACCCCCGGGCTGGCCACAACAAGGCAAAACTTGGTGTGGGAGGTTTCGTTGCAGACGTGCCCGCTGGAGATAACGAGTTCAACTTGCGTTTCGGGCGCGGCAGAAACCAGAGCAGCAGCAGCAAGATGCTCAAAGGTATCGCCCACCTCGACACCACGACCTACGGCGGCGCCAAGGCCTACATTGAGCCGCAAACAGCCACTGTCGACCCCAGCGGTAGAATTGTCCTGCAGTTGCGCGAGACAGACCCAGAGGCGCAGGTGGTTGCCAAGGAAAGCAAGGGCATTTCCCTAATATACCATGCAGGCAACACGAAAGGGGATGCTAGTCAAGAGTCGGCCCTGCGAAAGGGCAGGATCGCACGTGAAGTATTGAACGATGAGCCAACAAATTGGCACGGTTAAGCATGCAGGCACTTAGCTTGAAACGTTTAAAGCTGCCACGTCAGCATTATCGGTGATGGGGAGGGATGGAAATGTTTAAAACATATGTATATCAAGGGGCGGCTGGGCCTTTCGCCTTCCGTGTAATCAAGAGCACTGGAAAACTAGCAGTCAACTAGAGTTGAACAAACTTTGCGAATCCGACCATTCTGCTAAATATGTTATCCAGTGCCATAGACATGTCGGTAGCATCATTAGGCAGCTGGGCATTTGTAACGACGGCTGCAGCCTAACGATCGCTGACTCATGATTGGCTCAAGAGCTTTGTAGTGGGGGCGCTCCCGGATCTCACATGTACAACTTACTAATCAGGCAAGGAATTCTCGGTCATGTGACAGGTCACGCACAGCTTCTCGACGAGCCCTAATCCACAATGGCACCCCCACTGTCAGAGGGGGGAAGGTGCGAGGCACCTGACCCACCCGTCCACGAAACCACCTCGCCACATTTTTCTGGCTGCAGAGCTCTCAGAGACCTACATCATCAGAAGCTTCGTTCTTGAGTTGAAGAAATCAATCAAAAAGTCCTCTTCGTTTTTGAAGTCACGATCATCGGTCTTTTTCGGGTCAGAGGAAACCACCAAATTTTTAGAAGTGCAGCTTGAGCTTCGACGACCTACACACCAATCTCTTCCGCCTACCGACAACCATATCAGTCCGTCCAATACCGCCAAAATGGGCCGTGTTCGTACCAAGACCGTGAAGAAGTCCGCCAAGGTCATTATTGAGCGTTACTACCCCAAGCTCACACTTGACTTTGAGACCAATAAGCGTATCTGCGATGAGATTGCTATCATTGCTTCTAAGCGTCTCCGCAACAAGGTTAGTAAACGTCCTACGAGGGTCTTGTCATGTCCTTAACGCGGACTGGTCTTCTTGCCGAAGCCGAAGAGCTCTGCTTTAATTAGGGAACAAGATAGGACCGCCATCATCGCAGACATGGAATCGTATGCTGACTGACTGGTTGAATCTTCAGATTGCCGGTTACACCACCCACCTAATGAAGCGTATCCAGCGTGGTCCTGTCCGCGGCATCTCCTTTAAGCTCCAGGAGGAGGAGCGCGAGCGTAAGGATCAGTACGTTCCCGAGGTCTCCGCTCTGGACTTCACCCAGAATGAGTCCGGCCTGCTCGAGGTTGACTCTGAGACCAAGGATCTCCTTAAGCACCTTGGCGTATGTTCACCATCCAACCCGTCTTATTAGAAACACCTATCTGACTTGCTAACGATATTTCCCAGTTCGACTCTATCCCCGTCAACGTCACACAGGTTACTCAGAACAACCCCAACGAGCGTGGCAACCGCCGCTTCGGTGACCGCCCTCGCCGCGACTAAATGGGTTACGATAAAAAGAAACAGAATTTTTTTTATTACGATTTGGGAAACTGGGCTCCTGGGCATTTGGCATGGCTTTTGCTGCTTGGCGTCTGAGGATGGTAGTAAGTGCATAGATCTTAAAAGAAAGATCTTCAATCCCCATAAGGTGTCGCTGACTCTCCTGGACTTGTGACGTCTGGAGAGGATGCTTGATCGCCAAGACTTCGGTCTCTTTTCGCCGCGGCTTCCGTGAATTTCTCATGTGTGATTCCTTGACTATAATTTCGATGGTCTGCTCGGGCTACCCACGGCTTCTCAGCAAATCCAATTGTCGGGTCATCCCGTCCTCTAGTCCCATGACTGACTTTTGTTTGGGGAAGAGCTCGTCGTCACTTTCAGAGCGAGGGCTTCGACACGTCTGGTGTCATTGATCGACCGGAAAGCTCATTCAATTACCGCTCTGGATATCAAGACGCCAACGCCAACGCCATGAACTGGCCCCGATCCAACGTAGTATACCATCATGAGTCGCATGTAAATGTGGTCCCCCGACTTGTTTATATCAAGATTCTTGCTTTGGTCTCGACGGCAGATCAAACTCGTAGCCATCTATCAGTAAATGGTCATCTCCAGACCGGCCAGGAACGTCCTCTGGCGTGGGAACCTTGGTCTCCTTCTCCTTCAGAACGACCTTGACTTTGTCAGCGTTGTTGCCAACGACGCGCTCCCCACGTTCAAGCGCAAGAGCTTTCGCATCCACTGCGGTCTGCCGTTTCCCCTCCAGCTTCAGACCACTCAACTCACGAGCCGTCTTGTCAGACTCGGATTCCGCAGACCGGTCCTCTTCTAGCAAATCAATCTGGATGTCGGTAATGCCCGCTCGTTCCCAGGCCGCCGTCTCATTCAACTGGACCTTGACAAACAAAGCGCGCTTGGCGCAAGCCGCCGAGCACCACTTCTCAATGTCCTCCCGCTTGACGATGTCACCGCTCCCAGTAAGCTTCCACTTGCCGCCGCCGCCGACCTTTCGCTTCAGCTCCGGGCACAAAGAATACCCGCATAGCTCATTGACATTGCGCTCCTCGATCAAATCGTCATAGTCCGACGGCTGGAAGAGACGAACATGTGCCTTGAAGCCTGAGACGTCACTTGGCGCTGGGTTCGACGCCGAATAGGTCGGCTCTCGAACGAGTGGGTACTCGGAAAGGAGGACGAGACTGTCGAGGATCTCGCGCTCGAGATCTTTGCGATATTGTACAAGTTTGGCATGGGCAATGGCAATTTCCCTGGCGTCGGCTGCGGAGCGTCCTCCAGACTCGGCAACAGGGTTTTTGAGGATGCTTTTTAGCTGATTTTGCTTCGCTTCAATGATATCCATTTATGCGAGTCGGGAAAGTGAGGATGGGGGGCTCTATGTTCCCGCAGCCAGAGCAAGCAGTGACAACAAGTGAAATTTCAGCTTTGCGAATACAAGTTTTAAGAGGAAACGTCGGCAAGTTCGTGACGAATGTTTACCCCACTACGGAGTAAAACCATACATAGGCTTATTATGCAATGGCGGGGTTCACCGGAACCTGCTGGCAAGCTGGGCTTCCTCTCAGTCCTAGCACCGTCACGCGTGTGGTTCTGCTTTGTGCATGGGTTAAAAAGCACCTGGACCCGATCGATCTCCTTGCCAAGCCCGTCCGTCCTTTTGTGTCAGTTGGTGACGACCAGCGACTATGCGGCTATCACGGCGACAAACCCTAACCCGTCCCTTGCAAAAAAATAAAAAAATCTCAACAACGTCCCGTATTGGTTTGATGGGAGCACGAGCATGTACGAGTACTCACGCCATGTAGACCAGTGCTTCCAAGACGGCTATGCTGGCAAGAAGCTCGTGAAGGCTACCTTGCTCCAGGTCGTTGTCGTTCTCTTGTACTGTACGTGCCTCACAGCCTGTTGAGGATATCAGTACAATACCCTTCGTTATCTTACCAGTCTTCGTGCCTTGTATGTTTTGATGGGTGCCAGCAGTTGTACATGTATAGTCCGTGGAAAGAGGAATGATTAATCATGAGCCCACTTCACACAGCGATGAAAATAACACAAGCACCACAATGACAATGGGTGGCAATGGCCAGACGTCAAACGTGGCGCTCCTGGATCCTGGTTGTGCCTGCCTGAAATGCCTGCTACCTGCTGCCTGCTGCCTGCTGCCTGCTGCCTGCGTGCCTGCCACCCCGCCTGCCCATTAGCGACTGCAATGGCAAGTGTCACAGGCCGTGGGATCAGCCATCCGTCAATCAATCAGACTGGAACACCGAGCAACACCGAGCTGTAGCCCGCACCGCTGACGTCGATGAGCCGCGCCGCCACTTCACACAGCCACAAGTTACAAGTTCGGAGTACTGTGTTACGGTATTACGGTATTGCGGGCAGGCGAGATTCCAGTCTCCACCGCCGTCCGCCTCTTGTCCCCGGCGTTGCTCTTTGTGGTTTCTGTTTTCTTGCTTCAGCAGTCTCCAGCCGTCCGAGTCTTGGAAATACCCTCAACATTAAGCTTGCGCCCAACCCGCCACCAGTCTTCTCCTTTGCACTCCCGGCACAGACTACCAGACACCGCCTGGCTTGTTTGACCGACCGACACCATCACCCAGGCAGGCATCGAGCCGAGCTAGCGGTTGGACAACCAGACAGCAATTTCCCCAACTCCCATCCCCGCTTCTCCCAAGCTGACGCAACCGCTCGCAAACTCTCTCCGCGCGTCATCCTCCCATATCGTTTCTGCCCCACATTCGACAATAGAATTCCATTGCGTATTCGACCGAAATATCTCATCTAGCCGCGGCAGACGTGTCAAAGGACCCGTCTGTGACGCAGGATACTTCTAGCTGCACCGCCATGGCCGCGCTGCTCCGGGTCAAGGCTCTCTACGAGTATGCCTCTCCTCACGAAGACGACCTCAACTTCGATGTCGGCCAGATCATCACTGTCATTGAGGCTGATGACGATGATTGGTACACTGGCGAATACACAGACGATCATGGCGTGAAGAAGGAAGGCATCTTCCCTCGCAATTTTGTAGAGAAGTTTGAGCCGACTGCTCCTCCGCGCCCGACGAGATCACGTCCCAGGAAGGATCCAGAGGAGGCTGCGGCGGCGGCAACGGTACCGCCCCCGCCGGCACCCGTGTCCGAGAAGCCAGCCCCAATTGAAGAGCCCGAGCAAGAACATAAACCTGAAGACACCAGGGAAACCGACCATGCAGAAGCCCAGCGTCCTGTCCCGATCGTCCCCGTGCCGGCGACAACCAAAATAACCACTGAATATGCTCTCTCCAGGTATCCCCCTACAGCCACTTCGCCTCCAACAGCGCCCACACCCGCCGAGGGATCAGCTCCGAAATCCAAACCTGTCCCACAGCCGGTTGCCGAGAAACCATTGAGCAACTCATTCAAGGACCGCATTGCTGCCTTCAACAAGCCTGCGGCACCTCCCGTTGCTCCATTCAAGCCGGGCGCCTTGGGAGGAGGCGCCGGTGGTTCTGTTTTCGTCAAGAAGCCATTTGTGGCACCCCCTCCGAGCCGCAATGCCTACGTCCCACCACCACGGGAGAAGCCTACCACCAATGTCTACCGCCGAGAAGAAGATCCAGAGATTAGGGAGATAGAGGCCGAAAGCCTTGATCAAGCTGGAAAGGCTGGACTGGTCCCCACAGAACAGCAGACCCAAGAAGGTGGCGACGATGACCAACCCAAGCCCACCAGCTTAAAGGAACGCATTGCATTACTCCAGAAGCAGCAGATGGAACAAGCCCAGCGCCATGCCGAAGCTGCTGCGAAGAAAGAAAAGCCCAAAAAGCCTCAGAAGAAGAAGCCGGAAGGGACTTTTGCAAACGAAGAAGGGGCTGGGGCTGGAGCTGGAGAAGGACCTCGTTCGCCTTCCCTCGAGCGAACCTCAACAGCAGAAACTGAATCAAGGACCTCTACGGACGATGCTCATACGAGGGCGCCCCCACCACCTCGGAGAAGAGCTTCCAAGGGCCCAGCTGTGGAAGAGGCCCATGACGGCAATGAAGCTGACATGTCGGGTGCGGGTGACACTACGGAGGGACAAGATGATACCACGGAGCGCGAAGACAGCGAGGGGGCATCCAGATATGCGCGTCATGCACCTACGACCTCCACTACAGCTACGAATGAGGAGAAGGACGAAAATGTGGAAGAGGAGGATCGAGAAGAGGAAGGACGAGACGATGTAGATCCTGAAGTTAGGCGGAAAGAGGAGTTACGCGCCAGAATGGCCAAGATGAGTGGCGGCATGGGATTTCACGGCATGTTTGGGGCACCAGTTCCTCCCGTGGCCAAGGCTCCACCAAAGAAGAAGACGTCGAAACCTGCCCAACTACCATCAACAGCCGAGGCCGGAGCTGAAGAACAGGCTCATCGGGCACAACCGCCTCCAATCCCGACAGCTATGGCTTTGCCCGGTATGGGTAACCCTCTCGTCCTTGGTCGAAGTCAGCAAGAGGAAGAGGAAGAAGAAGCGGGCGACGACGATGATTGCTATGAAGCTACTCCTCTTTCTTCCAGAGGCGCGCCTCCTCCTGTGCCAACACGTGCACCTGTACGCAAGGACGATGCTGACGATGAAGAGGAGGAGGAGGAGGAGGAGGAGGATGAGGCGACTACCCCGGCCGCTGCTGCCCAAGTTACCTGTGCGTGCAATGTTCTCCCCTTTTCGCTACCGAGAGCCAACTAATCCCATACTAGCACACCGCCGAGATATCAGCGGCCCTCCGCCAATTCCTGGTAGCCGGGCCGTGCCTCCTCCTGTACCTACCGAATGTAAGCTTGCAATACACCAGCTGACTTGTTATCAAGCACCCGGAGGAGTCCGTGCTGACGTATTTACCTTCTTGTGAAGCTCATGCGCCACCTCCACCGCCGCCTGCTGAGCTCAAAGCCCCTACAGATGGATCTGAATCAGACGACGAGCTCTCGGGCGGAGCCAATGACAAGGACTGGAAACACTCTGGCATTTATACGAAGCGCTCGTTGGCTATGCCACCATCACAACCAGCTCCCATCTTGCCGCCGAGATCACCGCCTCTGTCGCCTCGCCGTGATGAGTTTTTGCCGACATCACCAGCTGCTACAAGCAAGCGCTCCAGCCGACCGCCACCACCGATTCCTGGATCGGCTCCCGTTCCTCCACCTACTTCTAGCCGGCCGCCGCCGCCGCCTCCTCCCGGTGACTCAAGCCGACAATCGACAACTGATGCCGCTGTTGCGACACCAACACGTCCACCGCAGGCGGGCGAGGGGGAAAATGAGGAAATCACCGAGTATGAAGGCGACTATGACACCGACATTGGCTCATCAGTCCCGCACAAAGATGCCTTGAAGGCGCACACGAGAGACTCGAGCGTGGAGGAAAGCACGCTCCAGTCGCCAACCCGAGAGGCTCCGCCCAACATGCCACCCCCCATTCCCTCCGCCACGGTACCACGCGCGGTGCCACCACCAATTCCAAGCCAACCGCCAACGGAGAGTAAGAGACGATCGGTAGATGTTCCCCATGCCGCGCCGCCGCCGCCGCCTCCACCGGTCAATAACCCTCCGGCTCCGGCAGTGCCTGCGGCGATGGCAGGAGCTGCTACAGCCGTAGAGGACTACGATCCCTACAATTACTCGTCGCCCCCACCGCCTCTGGCCTCAAGCTATAGCCAAAAGACGCCACAGATTGACGATGAACAGGATTATTTCCCAGGGTCACCAGCTGCCGTCTCAGGAGCCTCCCCTTCTGAAAGACGAGGCCCTCCATCAGCACCGCCGCCTCGACCCAACAACAGACAGTCTCTTGATCATCCCCGAACAAGCACGAGCAACAGAAGATCCATGGACATGTACCGGCCATCAGTGGAGTCTGATTTCATCGCCAATGATGTCGACCTCGCCGTCCAGAGCGGCTGGTGGAAGCAGGCCAATCAAGTACCGCCCGTCTTCCAGGGTCGCAAAGACGTACACTTTGAGAGCGAAGAAACGACGACGACCAACCAGGGATCCAAGACTGTGGTCACGCGAGATGTGTTTGTTCTGTTCCAGGACTACTCGCAGACTGTCATCACGATCCGGTACGATCCGTACGACCCGTCTGGTGTGGAGCTGGAGCAGCGCCATGAACCTCCCCCGCGAGCTCTGCGCCAAGACCAGATGGAAGAGTTCTACGAGCGATATGGCAGGCAAATTTCAGACGCGGCCACGTCCAAGAAAGACACGGCTGTCGGGGATGGCACGCCGCAAGGGTTCGTCATGGAGCTGCTGCGACCCTTGAGTGGCGCGCTACCACCTGTTGGCACGCGTTCTTATGGCGCACTGGTCTACGCCAACATGGCGAATGCCTCGACGCAGCAACAGGATGTGATCCGAGCCGGCGACATCATCTCGTTCCGCAACTCCAAGTTCCAGGGCAAGCACGGACCAATGCACGCCAAGTACTCGGCAGAGGTGGGCAAGCCCGATCACGTGGCGGTAGTGGCCGAGTGGGACGGAACCAAGAAGAAGGTGCGGGCGTGGGAACAAGGGCGAGAGAACAAAAAGGTCAAGATGGAGAGCTACAAGCTGGACGATCTGCGGAGTGGTGAAGTCAAGATTTGGAGAGTTGTGCCTCGCACGTGGGTTGGATGGAACATCCGGCCATAGTGGAGCTGGAGGTCCAGTCGGTCGGAATGGGGATGGCTGCCAGAGGTGCAAGTCAATGTGTGGACGGACAGCTGGCCAAACTGAAGAAGCGTGCATGCATGCCTTTGGATTTATATATGCACACTCACTTGCCAGCCTGCATGGCCGGATGGATGGCTGCGGGCGCGGGACGGACGGGACGGACGCTCGAGATGGACGCTCAGGATGAACGCTCAGGATGGACGCTCAGGATGGTTGGAACATGTAGCAACAAAGTTGATACTGGGCCGTGTCCGGTTTGACGACTGGCCCGAGTCGCTGTAACGAGGAATTGTCGTGGCATAGCATAGTTATTCGCGCTACATCATAATTTACGCATGTTTGCGACAGGGTCTCTCTGTCAAAAACATGTCGTTTTCACGCAAACACGTTTTGGCTGGCTGGTCATGTATGAAGCATTTTCAAGGTGGTATGGTATATATCTACACCCACACAATAGTCCGTCACAGGCCAGCAAGGCTGTCTGTCACAAACGGCACGCAGCCGGGTTCCCCATTATCCTGAGCACGCATGTCACATGGACGATGATTCTCCTCAGCCTCGTCTCGGGCACCAAGTCTGGAATGGATTTTGTACAAGGGAAAAAAACGTTGTCCAGGAGCGGGACGAAGCGGAGGGGTTGGATGGCGAATCAGGGCGGGACACGACTGGGGGTGCTTCTGGACAGGGGAGGGGTGGTGGAACGGGGTACGGATTACGGTACGGACGTACTCGGTGTGTATGTATGCTTTGTAGGTTGGGCCGCCCAGGAGAGAGAGGGGTGCCCCGGATAGCTGGGCGTTCTGGTGACGGTGCTCTGCTCTGCTCATGCCTCATGCCTCATGCCTCATGCAGGTTCATTATGCTCCGAACAAGGTGACAAAGTGCCTGGCTTCTTCTGCCGCACGCTGCACGCTGCTGGCACACAGCGGGGAACCGGGCGGGTCAAGTTCGAGGACGCCGTCATCGACGATATCGCACATGGACATCAATCAGGTGGTTCAACGGTTGCATATTCGTGGCATGGTGAAGATTATAAATCGCTCGCCAGAAGCATAGCAAAGATGAATAAATCGCTCGCCAGCGGGCAGCGGGCAGCGGGCAGCCCGGACCAGCCCGAGGCCGCCGCTGGCTGGAGCGGGATTGATTCCCCTCGGTACACCCGTACACCCGCTGTACCTGTCGACTTGACTTCTCGAGCCAGCTGACAGTGAGCTCTTGTCCCCCGTCACTGCGCCATCCACGCCACGCCAGCAACACGCTAGCGACAAACCAGGTCATCCACAACTCACGGCCATGTGAGGAAGGAAGCTCTGCATATATCTCGCAACCTCCTTCCTCAGCTTCTCAGCTTCTCAGCTTCTCTAGTCTGGTCATTTTCATCTCCCATCTCCCATCTCCCATCTCCCATCCCAAGCACTGCACTCCCACAGACGCCACCGCCACTATGGCTGTCATGTCTTCAATACGGCCGCGCGCGCAAGACTCGAGAACGCACACGTCCACTTCTGAACATATTCCAAACTCACCACAGTCCTCCTACAGCTCGTCAATCTCATCCGCTCGCACCAGCGAACTCTCCGGTGCTTACGTTTTATCAAGGACTGGCGACGTGCCTCCGTCGTACTGTTCTGGCTCGGCATGGAGCTCACGCCGGCCACGAGAGGAAGCGGAAGATGCCAAAGATGGAGGTGCATACTCACATCAAGGTGGCAGACGACAGGAGCAAGAAAGGGAGAGAACAGGCCGAGGGCCATCACCACCGCCATCACCACCACCACCACCAACCATCACATACTTCCCCCCTTCTCCTTCCGCGTCTCTGCTCTCGGTCAACACATATGACTCTCGATTTTCCGAAAACGGCCTGGACAACGAGTTTGTCGATGGGCTTGAAGCCGCGCTTCTAGATCAAGAACCCGAAGCACAACGTCTCCACGCTGCCGAGGATCACGCCATCCCAGAAGTTCTTCCTTCATACTGCGCTGGACCTACCGACCCGTCACTCAGGCCCTCTGACCCTCGCTCATTCGGCCTTTTGTTCCCCTCTCAGAACCGATTATCTATCCGCCATGATGATACTACCCCAGATGGGAACATGAACCTTCGTGTGGACACGGTTACTTCGTCGATGGGCGGCTCCAGGGAGCGCCGTCGGCCGACCACTGTTCAGCTGTTCCATCTACGCATGCACGACTTGTCGGACCGCCATTTCTCCTTGCGGCGGTATTGTCGAGATTCGGGGAGGGAAGTGTGCTTTTCAAAACGTGCATATACCTCCACGTCGGCGACTTCGCGACACGGCATTCAACAGTCTGTCTCGTCGGCTCTCCGCTCTGTCAAGGCACCATTTCGCCGCTCAAACGCGTCAAGCTCGTCTTGCTTCTCACTCAAATCGTCCTCGTCAACGCGGCGGCCATCTACAGCCAGTGCCGTGACAAGTAAATCTTCGGCTTCATCAACAAGCGGTGGCACGGACAGAACTGATGGACGCTCTGCGCGCCTAGCTGTCAAGTCCCCGCCCTCAGTTCTTGTCCCGACCGACAAAATCAAGCTCGAATTCGGAAATTATGCTCGTGTTGAAGTTTCGCGTCGCAATTCGAAACTCTACGGTTTCGAATGGTGGGGCCACACTTATACCTGGAAGAGAGCTGTCGACAAAGAACTGTCGACATTTTCCTTTCATCTCATGCGCGACGACAAGCACGAAGCAATCGCTCACATCGTACAAGAAGTGCAAAGTCCAAGTCAAATTGACGCGGAAAGGCGAGCCGGTGGATGGATCCCTCCATGCTACATGTGGATCAGCGACCGGTCCGCGGTTGATGCAGTGACGGATGTGGCAGAGTACGTGGAAAAGGCCCTCTTGATCCCTAGTATCATCGTCTGAGCTGAAGGCTGACATGCATAACAGTGTCATTGTTGCAACAGGTCTTGCAGCCCTCGTTGACGATTGCATTCGCCAAGAATGGCAATCTGATAAAAGAAACACTTCCGAGACGGCCCCACTCCGGTCGGCCCAGACCCGCCCCGGGCCCGGGCGGACGGACGGACAGGCCTCAGACAAGGCATTTCGATTTGGCAAAGCAGTGGCCGTCTACTGACGAGCCCGATGGCTGCAAATGATGGAGAAGAAAGTGACTGTGAATATTCCAAGTTTATATATAGGTCAGTTAGTTGTAGACACTTGTATAGGTCAGGTCATTATGCGTGATGGATTAAAGGCATAAGAACAGAACAGGGTGATGCAGCACAGCAAGGAGTTTTGGTATGTTTCTAGGAGAAAGCAAGCATGTAGCCAGCGTTTTGGACGGCGTTTTCACGAAGGACTAGGGGAAGTAATGACTGTGTGTATAACAAGGTGATTTTCAAATCAAGGCCTTTTAGCGCTCGTTTGTTGGTTTCGTCCATCTTTCTCAGTGTATTCAAATATGTCCCACGTTTGTTTGTCAACACCCTGCTTATTCCATTCCATTCCATTCCATTCTACCAAGTCGTGGCAAATAGCCACTTTACTCAAGTTCATTGACTGCTGCAGAGGACTTGTCACCTGGTTCTCGAGGGCAAGACGTCGACGGCCTCGGCTGTCGGCGTTTTGGCGAAGAAACGGGTACCACGCCGTCACTGGCTTCGTTGAGACGTGTTTGCAATGGGGTATCGGTCTTGACTTCCTAGCTGGTTGACGTACGTTGGACACTGGTGCGTGGGCGGGAATGTTGATTGATTTTGGGAACGAGGAGGGAAGTAACTGGTTCCGCGGCGTGCTATTGGGATGCTAGAACAGGCTGCTTGTTTACATGCTGTGGTTGTCATACATGGTACATGGGGTGCAATGAAATAATAAACACGCGCGCTTCATTCCCCGTCCAGACCCCCCTTGCTGTTCCTGCTGCCGCCAATCCAGCTCCCGAAATCCAACTTCATCAATAACCTGTCCACGCCGCCGACCCTCGCGGGAACGTACGCCCTCTCCTCGCCGTCTTCTTCATCGACAAGGCCCTGTCCGTCCCAGTCGGCAAGGAACTTGGCATCTGATTCTAATGCCCGCAACGCTTCGACGGCTGCTCCTATGCCCCTCTTCACTTGTCGCTCCACGCCGCGCAGGGAGGTCAGGACCTGCGCTTGTTCGCGGTCCAGGTCGACGAATGTGTCCAGGACGCCTGCGTCGTGCTCGAGATCCAGGGATGTGAAGAGGGAATGGAGACGGCGTATGTGGGTCACGAGGTGGTCTATGTGCGTGACGAGGGTGTACAATGGCGCCGTGAAGGATGGCTGAGTGAGGAGGAGACGGTGGATGAGAGTCCGCAGGTAGAGCGTGTGCGCCGTGGAGAGGGTTTGCGGATCATGGGAATGAGTGGCGATGGGGGTTGGCGTGGAAGTCGACGTGGGAACGGGAGTCGGCGGTTTGCTATGGGTGGGCGTGGCGTGGCCCGAGCGATGAGGACGAGGACGCTTGGGTGGGAGGAGCCAGTTGTGGAAATTGTCCCAGAGACCGGCGACGATTTCGGTCTGGAAGTAGGCCTCTGTTTCGCCGAGGAAGAAGATGGCTGCGCTGGCCGTCGTCCATGAGCTGCGGAGGAGCCAGGCGCGATCGGACCAGCGCTCGCGGAGGGTGACGGCGTGGTCCGAGGTGCCGCGCGGGGAAGGGTAGTGGCGTCGGAGAGAGGTGATTTTCCAGAGGTCGGTGAGGCGCATGTGTGCGCGGCGGAGGGAGAGGAGATAGGCGTTCATCAAGGAGTAGAGCTGCAGATCCGACGTCGAGATGACCATGTCGAGAGGAGAAGGGAGGTCGATGCTCAGCATGGCTGGGACAGAAAAGAGCATGTTGCGGAACGGCGATGTGGCGAGCAGATTGGCCGCCTCCACGTCCAGCCCTCGGCCGGTGACGAGAGAAGCAGGAGGCCTGGACTTGGTGAGATGTAGTTGTATCAAGCTCCTTGCCAAGTCTAGCTGGTCGTCTTCTTCGGCGTGCTGGCCCTGCATGGACACGAGGACCGCCCACGTCCTGTTCAGAACGGCAGCTACTTCTCCATCCTTGACAGTGAGGTTTTTCAGACCCTGGTCCTTCTCGTATGCCAGATTTCCCGCCCTCCGCCAACGGTTGCGAATCTTCTCGTCTGCCTCTTGCGTCAAGGCCATGGCGAATTCGCCTCGTCCAAGGAGGAAGAATTCTCGGAGCAGCTGCATCATCTCGGAAACTTTGGCCAGGGGAAGCATCTGCTGAAGGGTGTTTTGGGACAGGGAGATTCGGATAGCCTTGATGGCTTTGGAGAAGTCGGAGCTTTCGAGGGGGGATGCGAGCGTAGATAGTTCAGACAGTTTGGCCGCAACATGTGCTACACCGGTAGACGTTGAGCTAGTGTTCATGGCGCGAACGTGGTTGAGTGATTTGCCAATAAAGAGCATGGATGACGCCGTTGAGCCCGTGACGAAGGATGGCAGGCACTCCGCGATGCAGACGAAGTCTTCGGGGGGGCCTTGCGTCGCCTGTACGAAGAAATCATCGGCCCCGAAGCTGGGCAGTCTCCCGTACAGCACCCACGCGGAAACCTGCTTCAGCCACGCCGTCTCTGCTGCTTTGACCAAGCTCTCTGCTGTTGCTGCAACATCCTGGTATCCACTCTGCAGCTCGTCGCGCAATCGGTCAATCAGCGTTGCGCCGTGGCAAGCTCTGCCATCGTCATTCGTGGCCATGATGAACCGGACCGTGTCCCATAGCCACTCGAGCCGTCTCGTCCACTGCTGAAACTCGCCCATGACCGCCGTCAAGGGCACGATGCTATACGCTCCGACCAGCTCGGAATCGTTCTTCAGTATGCTCGCCTCCACGTCGAGGACTTTTCTTTGGAAGGCGGCTAAATGGACGGAGCTGATGGCGGTTGCAACAGTTCGACAGATGGTGCTGGAATGTGACGTGGCGATTTCAGAAGAATAGGCGATGAGCTTAGTATGCAGGTCGCTTATGTGGCCGGCGGAGGAGAGCATTTGTCGTTCGGGCGGCGTTATTCCGGCGAGAGCGTCTGCTTCGGGTGAGCATGGTGGGCGTAGGAGAGGTGACGGGTGGCCGGAGAGGGACAGGAGGATTTCGTGGAGCATCGTGTGAGTGCTACTGGGCTATCAGAGAAGATTCACAGAAGATTGACCAGTTCCAGGTTCTTGAATGTGCAGTTTTCGGGCCCTTTTGTGCTTGATCGCGTCTCGTATGTCGTGGAAAATAAGGATGATGACCCCGAGCAGCTCGAATCGACACATGGAGCTAGCGAGGCCGGGCGCGATGTGTACGTTTTCGAGGTTCAAGCTATCAAAGTATAGGGGGAAAATCTCCACAGAATCACAGTCACTGGCCATCTGGCCGCAGGAGCAGGGCGGCTGACTCGAGTTGTTCTGCGCGAGGTTCCGAGGATTTCTGCGTGGTCAAAGTCAAATTGTCAAGTTGTCGTTGAATTTCTTATTAGAGCCCATTTGCAGTGACGTGACGTGACGTGACGTGACCGGAGGGGGGGGGGGGGCCGCCACGTTCACACGTGATCCACTTTCCAAGATACTCGCGCGCTTTATCATCGCCCATTTATTTTATTATTTTACTAGGGCTAGCCACAATTATATACTGCGAGTCAACCCTCATGTCTGCCTAGGGTCGTATGCCTTACTCTCTGTTCATCACGCTCTGTATTTCATCTACCTTTCATCATAGGCCTTCTTGCCTTTACCATTTCCAGTGCCCTCAGCCACGGAGCCACCTTGCTTTTCACCTTGCTTTTCTCCCCCACCAACGATGACCTTGCCGCCACCCTTGACATTTCCAACCACCATCCCCTTGGCCACGCTCTTCAGGACGGCGCGTCGGGACACGCCCGTGACATCGATGTAAACTAGGCCAACGTTCTTGACTCCGCCACCCAGGTTGCGAGAAACCTCGCCAGCTTCGGGACCCCATTTGTGCTCGACGACCTGGCTGACGCTGGACGAGGTGCTGGTGAGCAAGCAGCGCCCGGCTTGTTCCATGCCGTCGACTACAGTATTGAAAGCCATTAAGCTCTTGTTGAGCATTCCTGGCTTGTAAGTGTCAATCACATTACCGTCCTTGTCGTACCCTCGCGCACGCCCGTCTTTTCGCTTGGACAGATTGGCACCAAAGTTTTGCGCAACCTTGGCGATTGAGCCAACGGTAGAAGCAGAGAGACAGGCGGCTTTGGTGGAGAATTGGTTCATCTTGCGGATGCGCTCGTGAGTCGTGGGCGTGAAAGTGACAGGTTTGGCGTTGGGCTGGCTGTTCTTGGCGTAACTTTCAGCCTGGTTGTTGAGGGTGTGAGCGACATAATCCGACGTCGTGATGAGTAGGCGAGACGCTCTCAACCCCATGTTGACAATGGTCGACTTCTTGTAGGCGGGGTGCATCTTGTCTCCCTCGTCGTCGTACTCTGGAGCGGGCTGGACGCTTATGGCCTGCGAGGCATCGGTAGGCAGTGCGATTTCGACAGGATCTGGGACGCAACAGGCTTAGCTAACATCACTCGCAATCGCACGGGGGGGTCCAAATGACATCAAACACGAGTCGGCTGACAACGTACCTTTGGATCCGGGTTTAATGGCCGAATCCTCTACAACCTGGTATCCGTCACCGAGCTCACCAATGACGCTACCGTCTTCCTCGTCCACCAGAACGATGCGGCCGCCCTTGGAGGTTGAGCTCACGCTGCCCTGGACATAGCCTTCACCTGTGTTGAAGGAACCGGGGTCATACGCAGGCAGCTCTTCGCCCCATGCCTCTCTTGCCTTGGCAGAAGCCCCCGAAACTGGCGCCGTCTTGCTTCTTTTGGGCTTGGGTGGCGGCGCGCGTTCCAGGAACGCCGTACATTGCGCGAGAATCGTCTCAAAGGTATCTACGTCTTCCTGGATACCAGAGCGACTCCCCGCAGCAGGAAACTCGATCCGTGTAAAGGCGCCGCTGTCGGGGCCGAGATCCCACCGAGGAATCAGATAGCTCGTGGGTGGCTGATGGTAGATTTGTGTAGTGGCCGGGAGAGGCAGGTCAAGCTCGGGTGGCAAATGGAGATGTAAATAAAAGTCCTCTTCACCGGATCCGATGCCAGATGGGTCAGCAAAGCCGGAGGATGTTGGAACCATGAGCAGCGACAAAGTCTGGGGCCCGGAAGGGGTGAGGGATTGTTCGTTGCCTTGCGCGACATGGTAGGCCTTGATGCCCTCGACGGCGTAGAGAAGCTTCGGATCCTACATTGGAAAGTGTTTTAGCAATGGGGAGGGAGGAATGCGACGCTTTGGAGTTGTGCTTACATTGTTCCCGGAAGCCATGATGAAGACGGTGTATTCTTCGCGAGGCCACGATGAGCGATATGCAGTGGAAGAAGAGGCCTGCTTGTTGATAGTAGCTTGTACGGAGGGAGTTCGTCGCGGGGAGGGTATTGGGAAGCGTGGGGCAGCACGCGGCGGCTATGACGACGCAAACAGGCGAAGTTCAGACCTTGGCACGGGCGGCCTCTTGCGCGCAAGGCCCCAGACACTTCACAGACACTTCAGACTGTTGAAAGAGAAAAACAAAGAGTAGAGTCGTCCAGCAGACAGACTCGACTCCTTTGGTGTTTGATGAGAAAGACCTTCACAGCGTCGTGTCCGCGGTGATGAAACAAAAAACCCAAATGCAAGTCCGACCACGGCGACAAATCAACCATCCCATCCATCATTCACTGTCTCAGCCATGGTTGGCCACGCAAGCGCCGGGACTCTGGGCCCATCATCTGCTTATTACGGACGTAATCCATACTGTGGCACCAGAATTTAAGCTTCTGCCACGGCATCGCTCCTTTCAATGTCAAAGGCGGCTGTCTGGTGACTCCCCTGATTCTGAATGAGCGGGGTAAAGTCTTTATCCATTTCACGTTACTGATTCTAATATTGCCTCATCAATGATCATCCACCACATCATTTGCCTTATTATACAGGGCCATGTTTTCAAAATTCCCAATATAGACCCAATATCTTCAAAATTGCCAATATAGACCCAATGTCTTCAAAATTGCCAATATAGACCCAATATCTTCAAAATTCCCAATAATATAAATCCAATATTACATCTGACAGACATCAAGCAACGGGCGAATGGTTTAGTGGTATAATACTCTCTTAGCAAGACTCTCACAACGAGTCCTAGTATGGGAGTGGTCCGGGGTTCGATTTCCCGTTTGTCCACGCGCTGCGATATCATCCACGTTTTTTTTTTTGACAATTCTCGAGGGGTCTGGTCTGTTTTGGATTCTTCATTGGATGACCGCGTCGGCGCATGGACTCTCATGTTACACCAGTACTTTCGTAAGGCTGTGGATTTTTAATTGATGAGATGGCGAATTCGGTTGACATCCCCGTTTGCGAGGAGAGCATGTAGTTTTCATCACAAGCTCAACTTGCTTCTTTCTTTGCCTCAAGATTTCTTGAAAAAGATGCAGTGGCCTCATCACTCACAGACAGACATTAATGTCGCATCAAGTGCCTTTTAAAGAAACATTTCGGGAAATTACGGAAGATACCGAAAAGACAGGGATACTTTCGTCCCTTGTCTCATTGTGAGAGGTCAATCGAGCATCCACGCGGCCTTTAGCCAAAGGGACTTTCGACAGGGGCAGCACACAAGTGGACGTCGTCTCACCAGACCACGTCACGACGACATCAGACAGAGATGACTTGCCATCATGACGTCCGCGTAGCCCAGAATTGTGTGTGGACCCCGCTTTGCTTTGCTTCCCCGCCCATCGCGTGCCTTTTTTATTGATTTTATAATTTTTTTGGTGTCGTTGGTTGTGGGACGAGTACGGAATATTTCCAACGGCAGGAACGTCCGTACATCTGCTCACTCATCGGTCCTGTCTTGGGGAGAATAAGGCGTGAACTGAAAATGGCTCATTGGTTCGGGAGCCGTCTGCCGAAACGGGCGACAGGTACCAGACCAACTTGCGAGAGTGAGAATGCGTCATGATGTTGCACTTATACAAAAGCTCCATCAAAGCCGCAGTCTTCCCATCCATCCCATCCATCCCGTCCATTCCATCCATCCCACTTTTTCTCCCACCTCAATAATTGACTCGACTGGCTGGGCTGGCACGTGAATTCTTTCCACTGTCCCTGTCCCTGTTCCTGATCCTATTCCTGACGATTCGACTCTTTCAATCATCTGCGTTCCCAACCAACCCTACTCCAAATAAGAAAAAAAAAAAGGAAACGGGAACAGCAAACAGACAAACGGAAACAACTTTGTAGAAATCTCCAACGAGCCCTCCCAGTGACCTCTTCAAAATGCCCGCCGCCAAGCAGTGCGTCCAGACGAGGTCATTCACACCCTCCAAACCCCGCGGACCCCGCGCCCAAGCAAATGATATTATCGACATTCGCAGCAACAAAGTCGACTTCAATCTCAAAGATGAGCTAGTCTCGTCCTTTAATCCCCCCGACGGCGGAGCCCGCAGGCTGCCCACCTTGTTGCTATACGATGAGAGGGGACTGCAGCTATTTGAGCATGTGCGTTCAAGCCAAGAAAGAGACACATCACTTTGAAGCTTCCTCCAATCAGCAGTTCCATACTTGACATGTTGGAATATTGTCCCCTTCTCCTTGCTCCGTTGCCCTTGTGTCCCCCCCTAACCTACTTTGCTCGTGGAGGCTTCGTTCCAACTCATACACTTGACCAGATCACCTATCTAGACGAATACTACTTGACCGGCTACGAAATCGAGCTGCTGAAGAAGCATTCTGTCGAGATTGCGGCCAAAATACCCCATGGGGCTATGCTGTTAGAATTGGGGAGTGGGTAAGTATCTGTTGAAGTTTTTTTTTCTTCCTGGTTTGGCTTCAGAATTGGTGTTTTCCGCATTCGATGACGAGTGCGGTATTTTCTTTTCTTTCTTCGACATTCTCGGCACTTCTCCCTTCGACTCTGGTGTGCTCTTCTTTCCTTGCCGTGAGAGTTCAAAGCCTCTCCGCGTCCTCGGCCCATGAGCACCAACGACGATAATCATGGCACACGTCCAACTCACACGCGCGCAGAAACCTCCGCAAAGTCTGCCTCCTCCTCCAAGCATTCGAGGATGCCCACAAGTCCATTGACTACTATGCACTCGATCTGTCGCGGGAGGAGCTGGAGCGTACTCTCTCGCATGTTCCTGATTTTGAGTATGTATCCTGCCATGGTCTTCTGGGTACCTACGAAGACGGGGTGACGTGGTTGAAGCAGCCTGCCATTGTGGACAGGTCGAAATGCATCCTCCATTTGGGTTCGAGCATCGGTGAGTTTGTAACCCCTTGATTCATTCCTGTGGCAATTTCCCATTTCTCTCACTTGATTTGTGTCCGTTCCCCTTCAACATGGCTCTGGGATATTCCGGGTTGCACCAGGTCGACTTACGTGACTCGTTCATAGGCAACTTTCATCGAGATGAGGCTGCCGAGTTTCTGCAATCCTACGCAGATGTTCTGAGACCGAATGACAGCATGATTATTGGTTTGGACTCGTGCGGGAATCCCGACATGATCTAGTATGTGCACAGAAAAGATGACAGGCCTGGCTGATGGAGCACGCTTTACTAACGAATTTATAGTCACGCGTATAACGGTGAGACGGCTACTACTCTCAGCTGCTTGGAACTGTCTGTTAACCTAGCGATAACCAGACAGCAAAGGCGTAACACATGAGTAAGACGATTTCGCCATGACCAACCCGTTTTGTCAAGGCATGTCTCACAATTGTTAGGTTCATCCTCAACGGCCTTACCAATGCCAACAACATCTACGGCGAGGAGGTCTTCCACGTCCCCGACTGGCGCGTCATCGGCGAATACGTTTACGACGAGGAAGGCGGCCGTCATCAGGCCTTCATCTCTCCCCTCAAAGAAGTTACTGTCCTGGGGTCCGTGGTGAAGCCTCATGAACGTATCCAAATTGAGCAGAGCCTCAAGTACTCGAAGATGGGCGCGGAAAATCTCTGGAGACACGCCGGTCTTCGAAAGGTTGAAACCTGGACTCGGAACGACGAGTATGGTATGTATCATCACCCTCAACCCGTTTCCATGCCGACTTCCCGTACAGTCTCCTTTCTAACAAGACGACTCTTTCCACCCCTTTCCCTCCCAGGCCTCCACATGCTTCAAAGAGCAACGCTCCCCTTCAGCAAAGCCCCCTCCCTCTACGCCGCCAACACCCTTCCCTCCCTCTCCGACTGGCAAGCCCTCTGGGCCGCCTGGGACATGGTCACCAAGGGCATGCTCCCCAAGCAGGAACTTACCGAGAAGCCCATCAAGCTCCGCAACGCATGCATCTTCTACCTCGGCCACATCCCGACCTTTCTCGACATGCAGCTCACAAAGACGACCTCCCTAGCTCCCACGGAGCCAGCATCCTACCACGCCATCTTCGAACGCGGCGTCGACCCGGACGTCGACAACCCCGAGAAATGCCACGAGCACTCCGTTATCCCGGATGAGTGGCCGCCCGTGGACGAGATCACCGCTTATCAAGGCCGCGTGCGTGCTCGTCTGACGAGCCTGTACGAGCAGGGCGTGGATTCGATCCCCAGGGACATGGCCAGGGCAATCTGGGTGGGCTTCGAGCACGAGGTCATGCACATCGAGACGCTGCTGTACATGATGCTGCAGAGCGATAGGACGTTGCCACCGCCGCACATGGGTATTCCCAATTTTGAGAGAATGGCTAAGAAGGCGCTTGAGGCGCGCGTGCCGAATGAGTGGTTTGACGTGCCTGAGCAGGTCATCACGGTGGGGATGAACGATCCGGAAGATGGGAAGGAAGACGTTCATTTTGGATGGTACGCTGCCTAGTTTCCCTTTTTTTTTTTCTACCCTTCTTCCTTTCGTCCTTTCCCTCCAAATTTCCTACGCAATAACTCCCCTGTAAAGCTACTTATTGCATCATAGGGACAACGAGAAGCCAGCGCGAGACGTCAAGGTTCACGCGTTCCAGGCGCAGGGCCGACCCATTACCAATGAAGAGGTAATCACTCAATCTTGCCATCAAAGTTCCCATGAATGTAGGGATAAAACGGAGGTTCTAACACGATACAGTACGCCCGATACATGTACACGGCCAAAGTCTCTAAAATTCCCGCCTGCTGGTCCTCCTCCTCCTCCTCCTCCTCCTCCTCCCCAACCAAAAACGGCACATCTACAAACGGCCACACAAACGGCCACACAAGCCATGCCATCCCCACCGATCTCCCCGAGTCCTTCCTCCACGACAAGTCGGTCCGCACAATGTACGGCCTCGTGCCCCTCCAACACGCCCTCGACTGGCCCGTCCAAGCCTCGTACGACGAGCTAGCCGGCTGTGCATCCTGGATGGGCGGCCGAATCCCTACGTTTGAAGAAGCCCGCAGCATCTATGCCTTCGTGGAGTCCCAGAAGGAACTCGCCACGGGGAACACACTGGTGAGAAAGGTGCCCGCCGTAAACGGACACCTCGTCAACGACGGCGTGGAAGAAACACCGCCTGTTTCTGCACCGGCCCGTCCCACGGTCGAGAACAATCTGTTCATGGACCTGGCCGGCGCAAACGTCGGCTTCAAGCACTGGCATCCCGTGCCGGTGGCTTCCCGCGGGACGTCGCTCGCAGGACAGGCCTCCATGGGGGGTGTCTGGGAATGGACCTCGTCTCCGCTGCGTCGGCACGAGGGGTTCCAGCCCATGGGGTTGTACCCTGCGTACACGGCCGACTTCTTCGACGACAAGCATAATGTTGTGCTGGGCGGGTCGTGGGCCACGCATCCGCGGATCGCCGGCCGGAGGAGCTTTGTGAACTGGTATCAGAGGAATTACCCGTATGCGTGGGTTGGGGCGAGACTTGTGCGGGATGCGTGAATGTTTGCTTGGGGAGGGGGGGGTACATGATTTGATGGATGGACAGGGATATACAACATATTCTTGGTGTGGCGTGAAAACGAGACATGGAATAGACCTTGGACGGTCAATATTCACAGGCTATGGCGCGGAAAGAGACGAGAAATGAAGTATACGGAAGACCAAATTTGCAAACCATGGTACACGCATGGCTCAGTAGATTGCTCGACGAAGAACGGTCCTTGGATAGAAAGAAAAATGATGAATCACGCTCATTGGACACCCTGGTCATGGATGTTTCATTTTTTCATGTCTAAACCGTGCGGTGTTCATAATGGCCCTTCCTGCGACGGTGCGCGTACCATGTGCTAACTAAGCCTGGGTCCCACGTCTACGAAGTTTATCGCCTGATATTCGTCACTTGTGCCCTTTTGCAGCCCTGATTCAGACTTGGGACACGCAAGCATACTCGGTATGTCGGACGGTAATGTCTCCTTTTTTTACAGCAGCCAGCTACCTCTTTCACCCATTAAGACTGCCGTAGATGCTGAGAAGCTGTTCGAAGACGTATCCGGGGAGGTGGACGCCGTTTTCGGTGATGAGATTTGAGATGAGCTCCGGTGGCTATGTAAGGGGTGGGTTAGCTGGTAGCAGAGGCACAAAGAGGATGGATTTTTTTTTTTCAAAGAAATGTCGGAATGCACAAGGGAAATAGGGCACAAGAACGAAAAACGAAAAAAAAAGCCTTAGGGCTGGAAAGGGGGGATACGCACGGTATAGTCTACAGGATCCTGAGGCAGCTTGCTCGTCGAGTGGGTGGTGAAATCCAGCATGGCCTGGTGAAAGCCGAGATCTCGCTGATCCAGCGGGAACTTGCGGACGAATTTGTGCGTCTCGGCGGCGACGTAGAAGGGGATCTTGACCCTCGAAGCCAGCTGGGCGAGCTGGAGGGTGCCGATTCTCGAAATGACGCCGCCGTTCTGGGTGATGGCCTCGGCGCCGACAATGACCATGTTGACCTGGCGCAGCAGGCCCATGACGTGGGCGACGGCCGCCTCGGGGACCTCGGCCACGGGGATGCCCATGCCGCGCAGCTCCGCGACGACACAGTCGCTCTCGCCGGCGCGCATCTCGTCCCGCACGTACACCACCTTGAACTTGCCCCTGAGGTTCTCGGCCGCGCGCGCCAGCAGGCCGGTGACGGACCTGGACGCGCCGTGGGCGAGGACGCACTTGCCCTCCCCGACGAAGCGCCACCCCGCTTCCGCGACGCCGTTCCTGGCGGCAACGGCCCTCTGCGCGAACAGGCGCCCGTTGCGGAGGAGGTGCTGCCGCACGGCGTCGAAGCTGCCCTCCTGCTGCTTAAGCGACGAGACGAGGTACTGGAGGAAGAGGTCGGTGCCGGCCGTCAGGGGCACGGGGTTGGCCACCGAGGCCTTGAGGCGGTCCGAGTGCGCCTTGACCGTGTCGAGCGTTTCGTAGACGGTGGTGGACGGGACCGAGTTGAGGAGGGCGATGAGGGACTCGATGGCCGCGACGGGCTTGGTCAGGTCCGGGTCCGAGGAGAGCAGTTCGCGATACGTGCCCACGATGCTGTGTCAAAACTGCGTGAGTAAATTGGGGTATATATATATATATATCGATTTCGGGGGCTTTGATGGCGCGTGCGAGGGAACGAACTCGAAGGTGCTTGTGGAGATGCTGGGTCTGCGTATGGGCAAATCTCCCGAGACGGCTTGTTACGTGGTGTCAGCGCATCATCCGCAACGGGGGGGGGGCTTTTTCGTGGGCACGAGGGCACGTACGGGCAGCCGAACCGGCAGAGGCCATGGTCGGCTTGGGGGGGGGGGGCGCGTCGGAGACTCTTGTGGTGGAGGAGACGAGAGGAGGTCGTGGTGATGGTCACTGGTGAGTCGAACTTTTGGAGCAAAGTTTACATGTTTGATGGAGGGGTAGCGGAGCTGCTATTGGCGGCAAGTGTATACAAGTGGGGTCCTTGCGATGGCGGGGCAAGCTTCAATCGCTTGAGAACAGCATCTCGCAACGAGATGCAGTTTCGAACCATGTCATGGGCTTGTCAAAGAACAGATTGTGCATATCATGTACCCATCAATATCTATTCCAGAACATCTGGTTCAATTCGACTCGACAATACCCCGTACCTCATTCTGATTTCCACCATGTCTCATCGCCATCAACCTCAAATTGTCCCACTGGACCCCAGCCCGCTCATTCGCTCATTCGCTCACTTGCCCAATTCGTACGTCAGCGGGGCCCCGCCAACTGCCTCATTTCTGACCCTAGCTTCGCGGTCCAACACCGTCTCACTCACCCGTTCCTGTCATCGCAACTCGCAAAAAACAACGCCGAGCATCTTCCTTCCGTCGCCCCGTCGCCCAAGGACCAGAACGGAAATGGACCTCGTCGACCCTTCCACCGGCCAGCCTCTGCCCAACGACGCCATCCAGCGCGTCCTCTTCGTCGCCGGCACCGTCCACGTCTACACCATCCCGCCCCTGACGTCCATCAAGGGCCACTCGGCGTCGTCCTGGACCGCCGACCCCACGCGCCACATCTTCACCGCACGCCTGCGCGTCGTGGAGACCGCCTTCGAGACGGCCTCTTCTGACGCCGAGCTCAAGGTCGACGTCGTGCTCGAGGACCCTTCCAACGGCCAGCTGTTCGCCGCCGCGCCGTACACCGATGCCGCGGCCGTAGAGCCCGTCCTGGACAGCAGCCGCTTCTTTGCGCTGACGGTGCGCGATCCGCAGGGCCGCAGGGCCACGCTGGGGATTGGCTTCGAGGAGCGCTCCGACGCCTTTGACCTGGCTGTTGCGCTGCAGGAGGCGAGGCGCTCGTTGGGGCTCGAGGCCGGCTCGAGGAAGGACGGGAAGGACGGGAAGGACGGGAAGGACGGTGAGGCCAAGCAGGAGAGTGCCAGGGATTACAGTCTGAAGGCAGGGGAGACCATTACCGTGAATATTGGGAACAAGTTGGGGAGGAGGAGGAGGAGGGACCAGGCCGATGCGTCGAGCGCGGGCAGCTCGGCGCCATTGCAGTCGTTTGCGTTGCCTCCGCCTCCGGGTGGTTCGGGCGCCGGAGAAGGTGGGTTTGCGTTGCCGCCGCCGCCGAGTGCTGAGGATGTGAAACGTAAGAGAACGTCGTTGAGAGATTTGGGCTTTGATGACGGGCAGTATGGGGAGTTCGCTTAATAGTGTCAAGCGGCAGACCAAGCAGGGGGGGGGGGGGTTAAAATAGGTTCTCTTGTTTCATTCTTTTCTTTTCTTTTTACCACAGGATATCATATAGACTGGATACGGCAATCGTTTGGTCACGGATTAGCGGTTGTTGCGTGCTTGGCCGTCACAAGAATTCACTTTCAGCCATTTCATCAAAAGGTCGCTCGAGGTGGTGAATAATGAACACAACGTCGTCTCTTAATTATCATCTTTGTTGTTACGTTTATTTTCGGTGTGCGCCTAGTGCGTAGTATTCGTTTATCGGCTAACGCGGCCAGTTGGTGCCCATGTTTGGCATGCTGAGCTGTCGGCGCAGCATGAGTGCATCGTAATCAAGGTCTCCGCTGAAGCGTCGCGGGCGTCGCAGTCTTGACCCGAGCTTCGTCATGTCATCAAGAGACATTCCCAATTCATGCGTGTGAAACCCGCAGCTGAGTTTGTCCTCGTCCATCTCGCCCTGTTCATCGTCACTGTCATCGAAGACATCAACAACTGCGCTATCTGCCCTTTGGTCCCGCATCTCTTCCTGGGGAATGAATTCCGCTGTTGCGCCGTTGAGACGTGACTGGGAGATGGACGGGCGTCCTTGGCCGCGAGCTCCATCAGAACGGCTCAGACACTGCCGAGTGGAGTGGTGTCTTGCCGAATCCAATGCCTCTCGGCTCCTAGCCTCGATGTGCAGCTCGCCGAGTCGTGCAAATATGGTCTTCTCCTGCTCGGCCGCGTATCTGATCTGACTGCGCAGGATGCCGACTTGCCTACGGGCCCGTCTCTTCACTTTCCGTGACTCGCCGTATATCGACCCCTCTTCCGCCATGTGGTATCTGCTGACCAAGTCACAGAGTCTGCTTGTGTGTGACTGCGAAGCCAGGCTGAGATAGGCCTGCTCGGCAAATATTTCCTCATATGGTCGCGGATGGAAAATGGTCAGTGAGCGCAGAGATGCGGTCTGGTGGTGCTGTTGAGGCGGTGGTTGGCGTAGAGGCGAAGCTGGGCCCCAATGGCGAACTATTTTCTTCGTCGATTGCGCGTGAGGTTCAGGTCCGTCATCCTCTGGTCCAGAGGGAGCACAGCGCTGCTTGGTATCGACTTGTTCCATGGTCTCGTCTGCCTGATCGAGGAAGTGGTTCGGCTCGGTAGAATTCCTGTCTAGGAAGCGCCGCACTCCTCTTTTCCTTGTGGATGGATGATGAGACAGGCCACCTACGAACAACAAGACGAGTGGTGCGCTGGTAGATGAATTTCTATCAGAGGCCGGCAGCATGGGAAGGACCTTGAGAGGCAATGCTGTCTCTTCCTTTCGGACTTCCTTCGCCTCTCCCCTCTCCCAAGGTTTCCTAGGGAGGTCACTGTTGGATCAGATTACCTCTGATTCATCTTGGACCGCGCTTTCGCCCCTCAGGTTGGTGTAACGAGAGCAAGTAGAACGTGGTGTTGGCTTGTGTTGGATTGGCGCACCCCGCTATAGCCTCACAATCACCAAGTGGCATCATCGACCTTTATGAGATCTGTGCCCTGTGCCCCCATCGGCGCCACCGGGGCCGGAGCATTATCTTGGCTTGGTATTGTTCGCACCGTTGCCACGAATTTGGCTTTCAGCCCCAAATTATGGCGCTGATGAAAGATGTACATGGAAAAAAGGGAACGAGGCTTTAGCCTGCCTCTCTAGTAAGCATCGCGCTCGACATCTTCGGATGGCCAAACCGTCGCGTTTTGGTGGTTCGTTGAATCTCGACAGCCCAGATTTTTCCGCGGCTTGTCGTACAATCGAGACCTCGCCATCTGTCGCAGTTCGATTCAAGTCTGCATAACGTACCTTGGCCTCATCTCGAGAACTGAGAGTCTGGTACCGCGGAACGTAATCGTCCAGGAGGAAAGAAGGGCTCAATGGATCGCAACGTGTATTGCTATAGCAGGGGAGGTGTATGCGGTGTATGCGGTGTATGCTTATATACAGGTAGGTACCGTTGCTTGCGGATTCAACCTACCCTGCAATGTTTTGAGCTCGGGTGGGATTGGGTTTCTGAACATGTTAGGTGTGGCCAACTTACTATACATTATAAATTATCGCTGGGATATTGCACAGCCTTGTTGACAATGTTTACTCGGCTCAGACAACGGCTTTTCATACCCATTGAGTGTTTCTGTTCTCTCTACATTGCTTTGATCAGTAAGTTTTCGGAACGAGACACGCGACGTTCGGCCGGCGCCCATTTCAACATTAATTCGAGACAGGACCTTCGTGCCGTGGCGTTCTGCTGTCTACACAGTCATTCGTGTCAATCTCTTGCCGGGTCCCCGGATAGCTAGGACCGCCGACAGGGATTTACGACGATGCAGTCTCGCTTATCCTCTCAAATATGTAGCATGATGCCGAGCGAAAAGCAGGCATACCCTCCGACTTCAACATCTAATCCTTGTAGCGTTGTAGCGTCTTTCGAGAGGCCAACCCTGGAAGAAGGCTCCGAGGCATTGTTGATATTGACCTCAAAGTGCGTGGGACCGACCGTGTGGTCAATCTGGAGTTGGGCATCGATGTAGCATTTTGAGGCCTCCATTTACTAGTGCAAGATACCAACTTGAAGCTATAATGCCACTAGTCCGAGTTGGGTCCCATGAGCTGTACCGGCTGCCCCCTGGTCCTTGGTTAATCTTCCGAGTGGCACGCACTGCCTCTGGACACAGATCTTAGATCTCATTGAACAAGTTGTGTTTAGATCGACTCGTCCATCCGCTCTTGCCAGTTTCGCAGCCGTCCGTGAGGTGTGGCGGCCTGAGTATGCAGGCACCAAGCCGAATCATCGAGGGGCTTGGCATGGAATGGAATGCGCCTCTTGCGTATGTGAGGGCATTTTGAGTTTGCGCCACGGTCGCGTCAATTAGAAGGACGTTCGCAACTTCACGACAAGAGTGTTTTCGTCGCGCCTTGCACGAAAAGCAATTGGCTGACTGATGCACGCGGTCCTCGTGGCCCCGCCGAATGCTTAATTTCTGAAGCGCCAGAGACTACAGACGGAAAAAGCAATCAAGGTTGAGCCCGACGCTACCAATCGTCGACATCGGCAGTGTCAAATTATGATGACGATGACGGACAGTGCTTCCATGCATTATCCAGATCTGTGACGTCGAGCCAAGGTCCTCAACCTGACCAATGATGATGGCACGGTCGCAATGGCGGGGATCAGTGTGACATCACGACTTGGGTGGGCACTCCGCACTCCTCACCAACTTTTGTGTCGAGCTTCTTCCTTGTTGTATTGTTGTATCTGTGCCACCTGCCACTGCTACCTTGGACTGTTGTTTCCAAACAGCGCACACGCGAATACAGCATTGTTGCACTTTGAAAAAAGTCGGGGTAGTGCCGTTGGACCAAGACAGCAAGGCTCTGGAGGAATTGGAGGAATGATGTGCCAAGCACACAGTTTCCGCACAAGTCTTCTCGAGGACGTTGGATACTGTTCCATCATGTTGTTGATATCTTTCAAGTTACTGGCAAGCTGGACCAATCTAGCTGTGCCACCTCTCGGGTTGTTGTGCCACACTACAGATTCTCTCAACTGCCGGCGTTTGCGCCCTCAGTGCTCGCTGATCAGCGTGCGGTTCGAGTACAGTAATACAAGGAGCGCACAGCTGGACAGGGGTAGACTGGGTAGACGGTACGGAGTAGACTGCATGCGTCGTGGGACGAAACCAGGGTCATTTGCTAAAGTACGTCCGTTGATGCATACACGTACGCACGTACGGAGTGGATTTGCGGAAGGGCCTGTGGCGGCCTGCCCCTGCGCCGGTCTCGTCAATCCGTCTCATGCACCCCATCGACGAGAAATTGTTAATCAGAAAGTGTATTTTCTCCGTCTCCGATGCGACGACGTTTTGGTGTTTTGGTGTGTTGGAAGTGGATGGGAAATGGTAAACAAACATTTGGATCATTTCTTCATCAAAAAACGCCGGAGCAACAGAAAGGCGAGAGTGTTGGGTCCTCCTGGCCCTGACTGGCTGAGACATTGACTTATTAGTGGGGCACCGATGGATGAGCAGTTCCAGATCGAGTTGGCCGACCCTGGGCCACCCACCCTGGGCCACCCACCCTGGGCCACCCACTCGCTGAGCTGGATTTGGGTTTGATCCGTGTGGATTCCGTTATTTTACTGCGAGATCTGCGGGACAGGCTCTTCCATGCTCGCTGTCCTTGTTTGACTACTTGTATGCTGGGCTTGCCCTTGTCATCCCTCCCTTCAGTCCTTCTTATCCAGACCCTGCCCGTCGGTCGGTGACTCGCAATTGCATCGAGCGCCGAGGAGAACAACATCCAGGAACAAACTAACCGCGACAACGTGCTCTTCGTCAGGCACGAAACGTCGACACTGGTCAGCACCTCGATTTTACAGCAGCACGTTTCGATTCCGCCGCGCAAAGCTGTTGTTTGCTCAAGATGGGCGCCTTTATCAGTTGGATCAAGGAGAATGTCCCCGCGGACCAGAACGCTGGCAGCAATGCGTCGGACGAAAAGAACCAGCCTCAATCACTTTGGGGTACGTGGACCCTTCCCCGTCAGAAATGCACCAACATGGGGGTCCTGTTGTTCGTCGGAAACTAACAAATTGCTTTGCAGGCATGATTTTGACTCTCGGGCCCGTGCTAGCAGTGTCCCTGGTCTGGATCGCTCTGTTCCTGATATTCAGAAGATCTCATCGGCGATTTTATGCGCCGCGTACGTACATAGGCGGTAGGAGGTACGTGTTGGAACGCAACCGCACGAGGTTGAAGCGAGATTCATCAAGCTAACGGTTGCTTGCGTGTAGTGAACGCAGTCCGGAGATGCCAGGCGGATTACTCAATTGGTTCGGCTCTTTCTGGAAACTTCCCGATACCTATGCGCTTACGCATCAGACCCTCGACGCCTACTTGTTCCTGCGATATCTCAAGATCTGCGCCGTCATCTGCTTTGTGAGCTTGTGCATCACCTGGCCGATCTTGTTCCCGGTCAACATCACCGGCGGTGCCGGGAGACAGCAGCTAGACATTCTGACCTTTGGTAACGTGAGCGTTGACGGGAAGCCAAACTACTTCTATGCCCACTGTTTCGTGGCCTGGGCTGTATATGGCTTCCTCATGTACATGATCACTCGCGAGTGTATCTTCTACATCAACCTGCGCCAGGCGTATCTGTTAACCCCCCACTATGCCAAGCGCATCTCTGCTCGAACTGTTCTTTTCACTTCGGTACCCCAGGAGTATTTGGATGAAGCCAAGATTCGCCAGATGTTCAACAATGCTGTCAAGAATGTGTGGATCGCTGGTAGAACCGACGAACTGGACGAGCAGGTCGAAGAACGAGACAAGGCCGCTATGAAGCTTGAGGGTGCCGAGGTCAAGCTGATTTTGGCTGTGAACAAGGCTCGGGCCAAGGCTTTGAAGAAGGGCGGCAACGCTGGCGATGCTGAGCAGGATGCTGAAACTGGCAATGCCATTGCTCGATGGGTGCCCGACAAGAAGCGGCCTTCCCACCGCCTTGGTCCTTTGGGCCTGTTTGGCAAGAAGGTTGATACCATCGAATGGGGTCGAGCCGAGTTGGAAAAGAGCATTCCCGAAGTCGAGAGAGCGCAAGCCGAATGGAAGCAGAATGGCAACTTCACCAAGATTGGCTCCGTTTTCGTCGAGTTCCACACTCAAGCTGATGCGCAGGCTGCTTATCAGGTCATCACGCATCACAACGCTCTTCACATGAGTCCAAAGGCCATTGGTGTCAAGCCGCAAGACGTCATCTGGAAAAACCTGTCCATTCCTTGGTGGCAACTGATTATCCGTCGCTATGCCGTCTGCGCCACCATCGCCGCAATGATTATTTTCTGGGCCATTCCTGTCGGTGTCGTTGCCATCATTTCCAAGGTTGATTACTTGAAAACTCTCCCGGGTCTTACCTGGATTGCGAGCATTCCCGAGGTACGTTCTCTTTGCTGTACACGGCCGCCACCATCGGTTCATGTTGTTTGAGATGCTGTAGTATCGTACTGACTCTCCTTGTGCGACGTAGAAAATTTTGGGCTTCATCTCTGGATTGCTGCCATCGGTGGCCCTCGCGATCTTGATGTCACTTGTCCCCGTGATCATGCGCGCGTTGGCCAAAGTTGCCGGGTGCAAGACCAACAGCGAGGCCGAGTTGTACACTCAAAACTCCTACTTCGTCTTCCAGGTCGTCCAAGTCTTCCTGTGGCGATCTGTTGCTGATGCTGCAGTTGGATCCATCATCGAGATTGCTCAAAACCCGAGCATGGTCTTTTCTCTGCTGGGGAAAACTCTGCCGACGACGTCCAACTTCTACATTTCTTATTTCATGATCCAGGGAATCACAATCGCTACTAGCACGGTAACGCAAGTCGTCGGATTGTTCATCTTCAGAATCATGTACAAGTTCCTCGCCAGCACGCCTCGTGCCAAGTATACCAAGTGGACTACTCTCTCCGCCATTCTCTGGGGCAGTCTACTTCCCGTGTACACCAACATGGTCTGCATCAGTAAGTTTGGCCCCATCATGAAGCCTTGGATCACTCATAAACCGTTGCTGACATCCTTTCTCCCCAGGCATCATTTACTCCGTCATCGCCCCTTTCATTCTGTTCTGGTCAGCTTTGGGACTGTTTCTCTTCTACCTTGCTTTTCGATATAACATCCTGTTCGTATCTGAAACCGCTGTGGACACCCAGGGCTTGATCTATCCCCGCGCTCTCAAACAGCTGTTCACTGGCATCTACATTGGCGAGATTGTCATGATTGGATTGTTCTCCGTCGTCAAGGCAGCTGGCCCGGCTGCGCTGATGGCAGTGTTCCTTATCTTCACTATTCTCTACCACATTACGTTTACCCGAAGCATCAGCCCTCTTCTCCATGGGTTGCCCAGAACGCTGGAGACTCAGGAAGCGATATTCCAATCTCACGGAACCGGCGCCGGAGCTGCTGGGGCTAGCAAGGAGGTCTCCAACGGCTCCAACGGTACTCATGGCGAGAAGGCTGTCCTCGACGGAACCGACTACGGCGTTCAGGAGAAGACGAAGGGCAACGTGTTCACCCGTTTCTTCAAGCCCTGGTTGTTCTCCGACTACGCTACTTTGCGACACATGGTGCCTCGCGAGCAGGACATCAACTTTGCTCAGCTTCAGGCTTCCGGTGAGCTCGTGGAACGTGACGCGTACTTCCCACCCTCTGTCAACAGCGAGCCTCCCCATCTCTGGGTCCCTGAAGATCCCCTCGGCGTTTCCAAGCACGAAATTGCGCTCACCAGCAGGGTTATCCCCATCAGTGACAAGGGCGCTCGACTGGACGAGAAGAACAACGTCGTGTGGTCTGAAGATCTGAGCAACGAGGCGAACTTGCCTCCCATCTACACTGAGAAGGCCTACTACTAGACTTGGGATCAATGGTTAGTTAATTGGACTTGATACCCCCTGCGTAGTTGGACATGGTTTTTTTTTTTTTCGATGGTCTGATTCGAGACCTTTGGTTGCAAGCAACACACGCCTCAACACGTGTGTGAGAATCAGTGGCTGATTTTGTATTGAGTTGCGGGGCAATGTTTTGTCATAATGAGGATGAAGAAGATTATATACTGAAACGATTATGTTGCGTCTTCATACATACGAGTCGTTCATGTAGCGTAGCTGATTGAGAACTTTTACTACAAGCACATGTAATACGGTACGGTCGAGGATGGTCGCGAAAAGACCAATACTAATCCTCGTGTACATGACGATTCCATCGTTGGAAGATTGCAGCACCTCGTGGATCTGACGTTTCATTGGTGAATGCTACCGCAACACTAATCCGTATTACCAGAGATTGTTTTTTCATGCCAGCCAGCCAAGGGGGTCAAGGTGGGTGGTGGGGGTGGGCGCAATGCTGTTGCCCTGGCAACGAGTGTCTCAGCAGCAACCGGACAGACCCCCACCACTCACTCGCCTGATGCGTCACGCATCCATCCATGTCAACCGCCGCACTCGCGAGCCCATGTCTGATTGGCTGGCCGTGAGCCTTGATGCAACAAAAAAAGAAGGTGAAAAAAAAACGACGACTCCCTTGGCAGACAGGGTCCATCACATTACGTGTACGGTTATCTACATGTAGGCGACTAGGTGCCGTATGTATGCAGTGCTTGCTTTTTCCACCCGTGGCTTGGACCTCAACCTGTCTATATCATATATCACTGCTATCACTGCTATCACTGTTTATTTCGCACACGTTCCCAGAGAGGCGCCAAGAGACGGACCGTGGAAACGAACGAAACGTTTATACCGGCGCAGCCGTTGCATTTTTCCTAACATCTCATTTTTTTGTCGCTTGACACAAGACACGGTTCTCGCTTTGATTGGGTCTAGACACGAGCCGTATACGGGCCTGGCACGAAGGCTCGCGGCGCAGAGCATTGCTGCACTACCTCCTACTGGAAAACAGGGTGTCTGTCGGATTGGAGACGGTCGAGTTTCACACGAGGACGCAAACAAGGGCAGAGAGGCTGCACAAAGTCTGAATCACCGACTGTTGATTTGGCGCGTGCGGATCGGAGAGTCGAACTTTACTACCGACGCCTGTACGCTGACTGTTCCATGTCGGTTACCGCAACCATGATTTGAGCCACGCACCGAGGAGAAACAATATCCACCATCGAGAGAGGCATCAGAGGCTTCACCAACAAGTTGGAGAGGGAGATTGCAAGGCCAAAAGCAGGGACAAGATGCGCAGATCAGCAGTCACCCTTGGGCTTGGGCTTGCCATGAGGCATCTCCCGACAACAGCCGCACACGTTTTCCCATATGTACCCACGCAGATCCTCATGCCGGCTGCTTGCTGGAACGAGTCGGTTTGCGGCGCACCCGATGTTGCCTACGTCTTCTCCCAGAGTCCTGGCGGAAGCGTCCAGTTCTCAGCACTCGACTACTCGAGCACAGTGGGCGCCGATACACAACTGACGACCGTGACGTCCGAGTTGCCTTTCCTCAAAGACGCGCCTGCGACGACCGCGTTTGGAGCCGCGCGAACGAGCAACGGGTCGGTCGTGGTGTACTCGGGAGCCTGCGATGACACAACGGGCTCGCTATGGAGCTACTCGACTTTGCCAGGGCAGGGCGGAAGCAGCACGTGGAGCAAGAAGATGACGACACCAGGCACGGCGGACCAAGGCTCTCCTCGAGGACCCTATTTCCTGGGCGGTACCTTGGCGTTCTCGTCAAAACTGGCGCCCACGATGGATCAGCCGACCATCTATACTTACGGCGGCATGTGCAATTCACCGGGGGCCAATTCGACCAGCTGGCAGTCCAGTGCAAACTATACTCATACGATGATGAGCCTGGCTCCCGATAGTCAAGATGCAGATACGGCATACTCACTCAGCGTGGCCTCGACGTCTGGGCCACGCACGCCCATTGCCGGATTCACTCTCACGCAACTCCCTGCTTCTATCACGAACATTGCCGCCTCAATCACGCAGCAAGCCGGCTTCGTTTTGCTGGGCGGCCATACGCAGCAGGCATTCATCAACATGAGCACAGCGGCGGTGTGGAGCCTCCCCGAGCAGTCGTGGTCGTATATCAACATCGGGGGCCCGGATTCGTCGAGTGCTGCTGGGCTGGCCATGCGAGATACCGAAGTGGAAAGTCGTTCTGGCCATACTGCTGTGTTGACGGAAGATGGCTCCTCGGTGGTTGTCTTGGGCGGCTGGGTTGGCGATGTCAGCACTCCTGCCGAACCGCAACTCGTGGTGCTGAAGCTCAGCCAAAAATACTCGTCGTGGAAGTGGGCTGTGCCCTCGGCGCAGCCCGATGGGAAGGGAGTCTATGGCCATGGAGCGGCCATGCTGCCTGGAAATGTGATGATTGTGTATGGCGGCTGGGAAACCTCTGCGTCTGGTGGAGCGACGTCGAAGCGGCAGGCATCTGCTGTCGGGGGCGCGCCACGATTCTTCAACGTGACATCCATGTCGTGGTCGAATTCCTACACGAATCCTACCTCTGGGAAACTCCTGCGCGGCAAAGGGAATCATGAAGCACCAGAGCGTCATGGCTCCGAGCAATCGAGACGTCTTGGGCTGGGCCTCGGGCTGGGCCTCGGGCTCGCGCTGTTGCTCGGTGTCATTCTTGCTACATATCTTTGGAAACTGCGGCTGAAGAAGCGCCGAAGGTCTCGAGAACTCGCGGCCAGCTCCATGGCCCAGGATGCCCAGTACTTTGCCCACGACACGGATGAGATGATGGAGAGAGACAATGCATCATACCCTTGGTTTGTGCCGCCCAGAAATGACGAAGGCTCGGCCGGTCCAGCAGCAGGGGAATCCCCAAGAGGATATGAACCTCTCCGCGGAGCAGGAGCCTCATTGGATGATGGCCACGGCCGTCCCGTCGTCACCCGGAAGCCAGTCATGTCACGAGCGATGAGAGGAGGCTACGTGCCTGCCGAGACTCGCCTCAACGCATTTGTCTCGCCACCTGGAATGATTCATCCCATCATGGAGGATGACGAGGAGGACCATGCCTACCATGAGCATCGTCATCATCATCATCAACATCATCCACTTGATGCGGAGCCATTGACGCCCACATCAGAAGCCCCCTCTGATCCGTTCCTCACGCCAACGGCCACCGCGCCGCCCGTCCTGTTTCCCCCCACAAACAGGTCCTCTGCTACACCCAACTCCGAGAGCCATCGATACTATGACCCCGACGTGCAGGACTGGGTATCAGACGTGGACGCGGCAGACTCTTTGCTCGACAGGTACAACTCCTCCCGCAAGGGCCGCATCTCGCCCACCCGCCGAAACTCAACTCGTTCCACAGCGCCGAGGGACGACGAATCCAGAAGCGGCTCCAATCTTTCCGATTCCAACCGCAGCACGGCCGACAGTCTGCGCAGGTCGCAGTCCAACCGACGATCCGCAGCAAGCGGTGGTTTCTTTGGAGGCACGCTCCTGGGAGGCGCGGACCATGCCAAACCGGGAAGCTCATCATCAAGCAGCTACAACACGGCGCGTTCAGGCTTCGGGACTCTTCAAGCCGAGGGACCGTCATTGCTGAGCGTAACAGGCCCGTCCCACAACACCCCTGGCTGCGGAGACGAAGAAGATGAGCCCAACGCTCCTCCGTCACCGTCCAAAACCAAACCTCGACGAGGCTGGCTCGGCTCTCTAGGCCGCGTCTTCTCCCAATCCAGCGGGCCCCCGCCCATTGCGTCCCCGGAACGCAGTCCCGCGCGCGACGGCCCCGAGATGGACTCGTCTACCGGCGACTACGAGCCCCGCGCAGGTCTCCGCGGCGAACTTCTTAGAAGGAAGCAGGGCCGCCAGGACTGGGAGGCCGACGCGCGGGCCCAAGGAGGCGGAGGAGGGTCAGGCTCAGGCCCGTCGGCGCAAGAAAACGAATGGGACATTGAGCGCGCCGTCGAGCAGCGTCTCGTACAGGTCATGTTCACCGTGCCCAAGGAAAGACTTCGCGTCGTTAATGGCGGCGAGGAAGTCGACGACGAGCACGACGACGAGCACGAGCACGAGCACGAGCACGAGCACGAAACACTGACCAAGAGAGCGCAGCTTCAGGAAACGAGCGGAGGCTTACCTGACCCGCAGACGGCCGAGCTAGTCGACCCGGAAAAGTCGGGCGACGAAAGCGTCGCCTCTGCCGAGAGGGAGAGGGAGAGGGAGCGAGGGCGGAGAAGCCACTCGACGGACGATTCGGGGAGGAGGTTCTCGGGCGCAGTCTTCACGGCCGAAGCAGTGCGGTTCGAGAAGCCGAGGGGGAGAGTGCTGCAGATGGTGGAGAGCATCGAGAGTTCGAACGGGAGTCAGGAGGGCAGCCCGACTAGAACGCCCGAGCAGTAAGTAGTACGGAACGCGATATATGGATCACAGGACGTGCTTTGAAGGACATGCTTTGAAGGACATGCTTTGGAGGACATGCTTTGTATGTATTTATTTTGGGAATTTTGGCTTGGAATTTTTCATGCAAATTCCTTCTTCTTTCTTCAGGAGGGGGGCACTGGGAACTGGTTAGCATCAGGTACTTTGAAATAAACATGACCATGTGCGTGGGCAAAGTAGGCAGTGGATTGACGCCGTGCTTTCATATCGTGGGATGGAATACTTGTACGTTCTTTCGTACGGGGTCATTGTCCGGCTGGGTATGATGGGTCAGAAATGAGTATAGTTGGCGACCGTTTTTGAAAAGGGGATGAAGAAGGATTTTTGACATGCTTGCGGGACTAATTCGTGTCGAAGGTCTCATTCTGTTCTGTATATGTTGCTTGATGCGCCCCCGCTTCTACAAGACTTGATGACGATGCCCGTCGGGTACGTGTCGTTGGTGGTGCCGGCGGCGGCTCCGATGTGCCCGGGAGCACGCCGGTCGAGGCGGAGACGTGGGCGAATGTACAGCTGTGCGGGTGGCCTACATTGCATCAGGCACGTTGAGAACAAGCCCATTTCCTTGGTGCTTCAAGGAGATATAGCTCATCCCGTCCGACCAGAATGTATGTATCTAGGCGTACCGAGTACGGCGGGACTCGCCATTCATCACAGTTCACCGCCAGGCAGGAGCCAAGCGTTCACTTGGGCGGGGGCTGTTGTCCTGGCGTGAGAGCCGGTGAGCCAATCGTTCTTCATGCCAGGGATCAAGGTTGGAATGCAATTCATGGGAGATGCCCCAAGATTGTTCGTTGATCTTCTGGTAGACCTAACGCGGGGGTGACACATGTGACAGATGAGACTTGGAATTGGATTTAGCAATCCGCGGTTCTGCTACGGAGTACAGCAGACGCATCATCTTCCTTCTCTGCAGCTGAACGATCTGTGACACGTTTGTGACGCGATGATTACGGCGGGGCACGGAAATAGTTGGCCTCTTTGTCGTCTCCGTGGTAGATATGAGGCCGTCGTTGCGAGAAATGCTGGCTGCTCTCCGCTTGCCGCACGGCCGCGGGGCGCAGCTCAACTACAAGGGGCGCGCACTGGCGGGTGAGATCCGTGCATGAATTGTGAAGACAGGACAGGACAGCCGCCAGAGACGCTCAGAATGCGTTGGATCAGCAACTGTGCGTGTGTGTGTGTGCGTGTGTGTGTGTGTGTGTGTGTGTGTGTGTGTGTGTGTGTGTTTTTCGGATGTCCTACCTGGGGTACCTGACACGGATCGAGTTCTTCCGAGATCGAGATCGAGCAGGTGACGGACAATCTGGCATCTGGCATCTGGTTCCGGTGGCCGCTCCCACTGGCCCACTGGCCCCCACCAGTGACGCCAGCACCCGCCGCAACGCCCCAACGCAGGAAAGAGCGGACCACCCACCCACCGCCCCGTCGTCCAAGCTTTTGTACTTTTGTATCCCGTATTCCGTATGTACATACGGATTACCCAAGGTGATGAATGCATCTGGGAAGATCATCAAAGCTGAGAAAGCTTGCCAGCCTTGTTGATGGAAGGGGTGTCACGTGCGAAGCTCTCTCTCGTGCTGCAGCCTGCCTTGCCTGTTGACTTTTTTTCTCAACAACTGTTCAAATCACACGGGCAACCATGATATGAATCTTATGTACATATGCGCTCTCCTTGCCAATAATCCGTACATAAAATGTAATCCGTATGTAATCCGTATGTAATCCGTACGGATGATTCACGCGCAGATTGGATATCCACTCCTCGGTCGGCTTGGCCCCTGATTCGCCCTTTGAGTTGTTGCTGCTGCTCGAGTCCGTATGTACATGCATGTACGAGTCCCCACCCTCCAAGTTGAACCTAATCACAAAGAGAACCCGATAGCAAGTGCCTTGCTAGTTGGCGCTTGTCGGGGCCAAAGAGACGCCCAAATTTTTGCCAGCCTCCTCCTTCCCAGGCCATGCGCTCCAGAGGTGTACACCCCACTGTAGCTGTACCACTCCCCTGACTTCCAAGCTGCCAGGGCTCTGAACTTTCTTCCTCTTCTCTTCCCCTTCTCTTCCTCTCTCTCTCCCAACTTCTCCTCTCCGGGCTGCCCTCCGCTCTCCGCTCTCCGCTCTGGGCTCTCCACCTAAACGTAAACTTCCTCTTCCAACTCGATTCTCCTCTGCTCCTCCCTCATCATTAGGCTGCATTGCATGTCTTTGCTCCAATTGTGACAAATCCACTTGGGGGCTTGGATTGCAGTAATTCTCGGCTTTAATTGCCTTGTCCCAGTTCCTCTCCGATTGTTGTCTTTCGACTGTTTGTTGCGGCCCATCTAGCATTCCAGTCGTCCGTCCGTCACCGAACTTGCCCGCACAGCACTGCACACCCGCGTCAGCTGGCAACAGCCTCGCCGAACACCTTCACGACCTGGATCCAGGGCATCGTGAGACTGGTGACCTCTTTCGAATTGCATTTCCGACCTCGACATAGTCTCTCGACTTATTCACTCGGTTGGTCGTACTGCCCCGGAGGCTTGGCTCGCTTTTCCTCTCCTTGTCCAGACACCATCTTTCGTCGGCTCTTGCTTTCCTACCAAGTCTTCTCGTCGACGCCTTATCATCGCAATATTCTTCTGAAATCGGCATCATAATCTCTGGCCCCGGCCATCGAAACGCTTGTCATTCCTGTCCAGTCAATCCGCTTGGGTTGCAGCTCGTTCCGTTGCCAATTTGGACAGTCACGACTACATTGGCTTCAGTTTTATCCCTACCAAGAATCGATAGCAGGGTGAAGAACAAACACTGCAAGGTCATCTCGTTTTTGGGTTGCCTTTAGCCGTGTTATGGCGACGCATTGCTGAACAGGCTCGGGCTCCGGTGTACTATGCTGTGAATTTTCATTCATCGCTTGTTTCCTTTATTCATGAGACTGCTTATATCTTTAAAAACTGGTGAGCAAGTCTTGCGCGAACCATTCGACGTCGATGACTAACATCTTCTACCCAGATTCCACGATTGCTCACGTTTTCAATACCCGTTTACAATGTCTCTTCTCGGATTGACGGGCGCCCCGGGCATGGGGACCTTCATGTTCATGGCTGTTGCTTGGAGCATCCCCGCCCACGCGTTTGACGTCGATATCTGTGCCGGCCTAAACACGGCATCGATGGAAAAAAGTAAGATTACACAAATCGCCATCACGTCGCCAGGACCAATTCTGACTGTTGCATTGAAGACTTTAGCATTTTCCAGACCAACGGCCTCTGCCACGATTTTTGCAACCCCACTGGTTACGCATATGCCGTCACCCAAGGCAATAACTGTTGGTGCTCAAACTACACACCTGACAAGTCTACCCAAGTCAGCTCAGGCAGGTGTAACACGGGCTGCCCAGGCTACCCGTTCGAGAAATGTGGCGGGCCTGACGTGTTTGCTTATGTTGTCGTCAATGGAATACCTTCCGGCACCAAAGGAGGAAGTACTCCATCTAGCACCGTACCATCTAGCACCGTAGTAAGTTTTGCCCATTTCCGACTCGCCTTGCCCACCTGCCTTGGATGCGTGTCTCTGTTTGCTCGTTCCTTCTGGTCTTTCAATCCCATCTTCACTGCTATCCCCTGTCTCGTACATTGTCTATTTCAAATCTTGCACACCGGTCGGGATTTTCTTTTTTGTCCTCGATCTAGAACCATCCACTTGTCCTTTGACCTCACGATTTCTCGGTGGTGCCTGTGTCTTCCTCTCTCGTCCTTTTTTGCTTCTCGTCATTTGTACGTCTTAACGAAGCTCTTGGCATGTGTCAGGCTTTGCTGGCAAGCCAATCTGCATTTTCGCTGGAGATGTTATCCACAAACCAAGATGATGACGTTGGTGACTGAGACCGGGCAGGACACATCACCACCTACGTCTACTTCCAGCAGCTCTTCAATACCGACGAGCAGCAGCAGCAGCAGCAGCAGTGACAGTACAAGCAGCATCTCTACTGTAGGCTCAACCTTGGTCAGCCCCTCGACCTCTTCACTTCAAACCTCAGGAACCACTGTGCCCACGGTACAATGCTTTCCCCATTTTCTCATCTGCTGGTGTTTTCCCCCGGCATCAATGTCTACACGTTCGAAAGCTTCTAATCCCCGTGTGCGCCGAAAATACACATCAGAGACATCACTTTTACTAACTGAGCTGTAGTCAACTTCTTCTTCTTCTTTTTCTTCTTCAAAGACCGAAACTGATTCGACGACAACAACGACGAGCATCCACAGTTCCAGCATTGCGACTGTCACCGCAAATGGCACGATAAAGACTGTGTTTATTATTCCAACTGAAACTAGCCGTACTTCAGGCGATAATCCGGGCGTTGCCGTCCAGAAAGGCGGGCTGCAAACCGGATCCGTCGTTGGAATCGTCGTCGGCGTTGTCGGAGGTGTGCTGATGTTGGCAGCGTTGATCATGTTCTTCTACTTTCGGCGCAAGAAGCAACAACAGCAAGATGGCTATCAAGACGATCCTAGCATACGTGGTAGCTCATCCGGTATGATGGGGAGCGGCCGTCCTGAGATGGCGAGAGCCCCGGGTTCCCCTGGATCCACCGGCAACCGTAGCAGCCTTCTGCCTGTGGATCCCAGAATGGATCCTTTCCAACAGAGCTTGTATGCTCGAAATGGTAGTCGAGAGAGTGTCGGTACACTGCGGGACGACCACGACTACTCTCGGAGGATTCAGCAACCCAAGATCCTACGCGCGACCAATCCGGACCCCGACGTCAACTAAACTGGCAATGTCGTCGAAAAGACACCGTTCTATTCTCATCATTTTTATATTCCTCGGTACCTGGTCAACGGATCTTTCTCCCTTGACCTTTTCTTCTTGGACAACTTATTAGACGATATGCAAATGCGACGAAGCACATCACATGGAATTCCTTCGCTTCTCACAACAAGAAAAAGTGGATACGGCACATTTTGACGCGCGAGGTGGGCTTTTGCATATATTCATATTACTCCACGATACCAGGACGGCGTTGGTTCTTATTAGTTTTGTTTTCAATAAGGCATTATAGCAGGGCTATCGTTTCGGCTGGCCTGGACAGCGAGGATGGGGTTGGATGGACACGTGGGCAGGCGAACTCAGCGATTTGACTCAGGAGGCTAGCTTTAAGGGGCCCACAGAGCCATTGGGCCTTTTTTTCTTGCTGTTTTTTTTGTTTGTTTTTTTGTGGCGGGAAGCCGAGGACAGGTGGGACTAGCATTGTGGTTATCATATTCGGGGTTGGCAGACCTTGAGAGACGAGAAGAGAGGGATGATTTGCATTCTTGAAACGACTCTTGTGTAGGTGAAGTATGTACATCAAAAAACAGCGCAAAGCTGTCACACGCGTCAACATGCATGACGATGTTCTATTTCTGGGGATGGGTGTGAAACTGGAAAGCGTCATATCAGCAAACGCGGGCTCGATTGCTGTGTGGGTGGGTATATTCAGGGTCATGATGGGTGCGACCCGTAGTCCGTAGTTGTGGATATTCGGACGGGGCGACCTTGCTCCTGGGTGCTACAGAAGCTGTGCTCCAGGGGAGATGACGCCCAGCCTGCAGCTGCAGGCCATCCCACCGATTTGGGCTGGAATTCTGTCGAGGAAAAGGGCGCGGGTGTGGCTGCCATGTCTCATGTTGTGGAGATTACTCTTGCATCGGGTCTTGTGTGACGAAAGCACCTGAGATCACGGCTATTTAGGAACATATACATGAAAATTGCTTCTTTTTGTAGTACTTGAGCTTGCGTACTTCTTTCATCTGCTACATGTAGTCTCTTTGTATTCGGCATGCCTACTACCCAGATGTTGTCCGCGAGCACCCACCCCCCTACTCACCCTACTACTCGCTGGTCAAATCAATGATTTCAATCTCGGCGGGAGAGGCCTTTCGCTTCACTCCAGCCACGGGTGGCTGTGGCTGGGACGAGCCAGCGGAGCCAATCGCCTGCAACGGCCGACGCGGCGGCTGGCTCGTCGTCCTCGGGGAGGCTGAAGCCACTGGCGGCGGCTGACCCTGGGCCGGCTCCGCCGCGAGGAGGTGCTCCATGTTGACAATGGCTGGGTAGCTGGCCCCGAGGAGTGGCACGAGGTGGCCCTTGTCGAATTGCTGAATCTGCTTTTTCGCCAGCATCAACCGCGACTTCCAGTCCAGGAGCCTCTTCTCATCATGGCGGCATGTTTTGGTCACCACCAACGTTTGGGGTGATCCCGACCGGCGCGTTTCATGAGTGCAGTCGACTTTACAGGAGTCGAGCTGCTGGTGCAAGTGCGCGCGCCGTTGCTTGTTCACGGGAAAGAAGCCGACTCTCTCTGTCCGGCTGGCAAGAAAGGCGTTCAGGGAGTTGCAGTCGGCGCACGAGCAGCGCACACCGGGCCGCACCAGGCTTCTGTCCTCGGCGGGCTTGCGTCCCACGTACCTGTCGAGGTAGGCTTTTAGGAGGGCGGAAAAGAGCTGCTGACAGTATGGGGTGGTGAGGGGTATGGTGTTGGAGGCGAGAATGGCTATCAGGCAGCGTAGGAAGGGCAGCCACAGGGCGTGGAATTCGCCTGCTGGGAGCCGGGGGGCCTTTGCCACGAGCTTGGAAACGAATGGCGTTACGAGGTCGTCTGCCTCTGTGCTCGACTGGACGATGGACGAGAAGAAACCGGCCAGCATTTCAGGACTGATGGCTGTCCGGCGGTCATGGACTTGGACGTCGCCGTGCATCTTTGCAAAATCCACCAGGTTGATGAAGGATCTGGCCTTGGTCTGGTAAAGCTGGACAGCATTCTCCATCGGCTCGTACCCTCGAGGCTTTGCTGTCGTAGCCGGGCCAGGAACGCAAGGAAGAAGGCAGCGGCGTCGTGTCTCTGATCGATTACGGGCGAGATACTGCGGAATTAGTTGGCGTTGTTGTACCAATAACGGGAAATCAAAAGTAAGGAAGCTGGTGCTACGAACATTCGCGACATAAAGACGGAGGGGTCTTTGAAATACAAGGCAAGGTCCACCATGGCCGGTCCATCTTCGCGGCCCAGCGATAGGGACGCGCAGGCATCGAGGCAACGGCGGAGTTTGGCGCGAGCCCAATCCAGAATGTAACTGGGAGCGGCAGCGAGGCTGAGACGAGTCAAAGTGGTTTTCGGAATGAGTATCAAGTTCGTGATGGCCCTGAATTGGGAGGCGAAATGAGGGTACGACGAAATGGCAGAGGATATTCTGCCATCGTTAGCTCTGGAAAAGGGCCACATGATGCAGCAAACATGCCTACCCCTTGCGAATGGCACTGAACCGCTCATTGGCGCCATCATCGCCAGAGCGCAACCACTGCCGCGCCCAGGAAAAGAAATCTGGCGGCAGAAGGCCCTGGTGATGGCTAGCAGCCTCCTCAAACAAGGTCCATTTCTCGTGCTGGATCGCTGCCTTGAGGACGTCCCGTATGCCGTCCCCGTCGACTATCTTGTCGCCATGATTCCACGCCTGCTTGGACAGTTTCACCAGCGCGTTGACCGAGGACTCGGAGGCCTGTGGCTGCAGACATGCTCGGGCCAAATACTTGATCTGTGTGTTGAGATTCTGGTCGGGTGAAGAGCATCGGTAATCATCCCAAGAGTTGGATGCAAAGAAAGACACGAGCGAATCACGGGGAACGATGGCTACGGCCTAAATTTCTAAAAAGTGAGCGACCAGTGATGGTACGGCACACATGAGGATTCAGGGTTGGCACGTACCGCCACTCGATACCAGTGTGTTGCCGTTGGACCCTGGGAAGAAAAAAAAAAATCAGAAACAATCGTATTAGTACATTTAGCTCTCACAAGTTGCTGGTAATGCTTGAGCTAGCTTCGTTTCAGCTGCCAACAGAGAGACACACCGAATTACCCATATACCCTTCGTACTCCTCTTCGGCAGCTTGGTCGAGGTCAACGAAGCAGTCGTCTTGGAGGATGTCATCTTGATTGAGGTCCAGACCCTGCGTCACCACGTGGCCCTCCAAGTCGACGAGGGTCTTCACTGCATAGTTCGTCTCGAGAATGTCTTCAATATGGTGATAGCCAGGTTCGTCATCGTCATCGTCATCGTCGTCGTCGTCATGGTAATACTTATTATACCTGCCATAACGCCTGTCGGAGTGGTCGTACTCGCAAGTTCCCATCTCCCTCAGTTCCAGCAAGGCGAGGAAGACATCGACCGCCAAGTCGCTGGATATCTCCTTCAGAACCTGGACCTGAACCAAGTCTCGCGTCTTCAAAGCCTTTAGCGAAATGTTCGCTTCGGTGTAGTCGTGGTCGAGCACGTGGTACACGAAGTTCCTCTCGCGTGACCCTCTGGCCTCGCCAAGCCACCTGCTCAGAGTGCGACGAAGCGCCTGGGTCTCGAACTGATGTAAGCCTGCCGACGGACGTGGTCGAGTCAAGTCATGGGCGAGGTTGTAAGTCAGGACCCATCGAAAGCCGGACTTGACAGGGCGCACCTCGTGCGACACGTCCGAGTACCAGGAAGCGAAGGACTGCGAGAACCTGGACGATTCGAAAACCTTTTTCTCGCCGCAGTGCTGGAGAATTACCTCTCCGCCTTGGTGCGCGGACGGCAGGCAGACGACGAGGGTGCCGAACATGCCAGGTATCTTCTCAGTGCTGCGTGGCCATGGTCAGTCGACATCATGGCCGTTACGCCGTTACACCTGTCGAGATGCAAGACTGTTCAGATTTTCCTGAATAAGAGAGAGGACATACTCGGTGTGTGGCTTGAACATGGCACCCTTCTCGTAGATGAGCATTTTGTAAATCTGCGCCGTGATGGGCGCGTTGATGCCCAGGTCCAAGGAGACTCGGACACACAAACCCTGGATGAAGCCGGGCCAACGTGGATTCCGGAATGTGAACTGCCCCGCGTCCAGCTCCCACGTATTCCGGACAGCAGTGTCGACGATGGTGTCACTCCCCTTGCCGTATGGCGCCTGACGAGCCTTGGTGATGAGCTGATGGGCTTGGGACTCGCTCAAGGGCATGGCGATGTCGCCGACCTGGTCGACGAACAGGTCGGCAGGCGGCGGCTGGGGCAGGACACCGAAGGATGCAAAGGATCCCGGAGCCTGGATGCTTGAGAGGGCGCTGAGAAGATCCTCCTTGAGCCCACCATGATAAGAATCAGTGCCCAGGTCGCTGGCAGCGCTCTCTTCATCGCCGCCGCACTTGAAGGTCTCGACGGCAGCAGAGCGCGATTGTTCCGAGTTGTTTCGTGCCGAGTTGTTTTCTGCCGCGGGCACCGTGGCAGGCACCGTGGCAGGCACCGTCGCAGTCGTGGATTCTTGGCCTGATGCCATGATTGCCCGCTTCAATTGGAAATGGGAGAAGAGGGAGCAGTCGTCAGTCAGTTGTCTTGGCGAAGAAGCAAATCGACGCACAATGAACAACTGAATGCCACGATGCGTCGACCAGAACGCGTCAAGGATCAAGGATCCATCGGGGGGAGCCGCGTGATTGAAGGTGGCCATTGGCCATTGACCGCCAGGGTTTTTCTCGTCATGTCTGTGTATCCGTAGTTCAGTACGGAGTAGTTCGAGAAGTTGACCAATCCTGGAGGGGATTTTCTAGAGAAGGACCTCCTACTACAAGTTAGCATGATGAGGACATGATGAGAGAGTGACGGAGAGTGACGGACGGCAGGAAGTAGCCGGTTCTAGTGCAACGGTTTTGAGACAATTTGGATCAAATGCTCGATGCAAGACTGCCCACTTTTGAGACGTAAGCGATTCTTCACGAGGGTTTTTGATGTTGACTGTCGAGGAAGATCTCGTGCAGCACCACCAAGTCCGGGCGGTGTAGACCTCAGATGTGCAAGTACCGACGATGTTGATGCATCGTTCCTGCCGTCTGAAGTGGGTGGCAACTCGGGAGGAAGAAGAGGGGCTGGGCAGCGGGTGTCCGTTCTGAAGCAGGCCATTGTTGGGAGAGGCTGCAGCTGATTTCAATGTTTCGAAAACTTCTGTTACACGGGGGATGATGGCGATGATTTCACGGGGAAGATGACGATGATTTCACGGGGGACATCCCTGACCCTTCCTTACTCGGCTCCGATCAAGGTGTGGGTGTGGCGAAAGAAGAAACGGAACGGAGCCATGGATGCAGATTTGTCTTCTGATGGACCAGCGCCGAGGTTTGGACATGTATCACTCACCAATGGCCATTGACGATGAGATGAGCTGACGAGTCAATCAGGTTCATCGACGCGTGTCCCTTGTTGAAGTCGCCGCACGCAAAGAGCGCTGAAGCTGGATCCAACGATGATGCAACCCCCAGAACAGGGCTCATTGCTCTCATCGACACAATCAACACACATCAACACACATCAACACACATCAACACACATCAACACACATCAACACACATCAACACACATCAACACACATCAACACACATCAACACACATCAACACACATCAACACACATCAACACACATCAACACACATCAACACACATCAACACACATCAACACACATCAACACACATCAACACACATCAACGGTCCACGGAAATGCACCAAACCGTCTTTGCCACCAAAGGGCCCGGCCTCGAATCGATCACCCGTTTCCTCGTCCTGTTCCCACTTCCCACTTCCCAATCGGGCAAAAGTGGCGAGTCCAACTGGCATGCCAGCCATCGTGGCTGGTCGTCCACCTCGGGCCTCCTCCCTCCCCCAGAATTCTCGGGCTGGCCACGCGCTCATTTCATCGTGCCATCATGTATTGCCTGTTCTGGCCATTCATTGCAGCCTGGAGCACAGACGGAGACTATTTTTTTTTTCGCCAACACGGCAAATTAGAAACGCGCAACCCACGTCGTCATGCGCCACGCCATGCAGGGCGTTTCACATGCCGGCGGCAAGTCGGGAGGCGAGGCATGTGATGATCTCATTGTTGCCCATCTGCTTCATGTACAAATAGATGAGGCGCTGATGCCATGTCGTCGGTCGTTGGATCGCCCTACTTCGCCACTCCTGTAAACCCTTTTATATTTATTTCAACCTCCCAGCCGCCTGGACAGCGCTTCGGCTGCTGGTTACCTGTTTCCCATCTCGACGTGTTTCCACCCACAACCTGGAATACATCATTCTCATCTTCTGAAACGCAAGCGCCAACATCTCCCACCATGAGTTCGACCCAGCCGAATCCGAAGGACTCGATCAAGTCGACGTGGCGTCAGAAGGACCGCTCCGAGTGGGGTGTCTTCCACTGGTTCTACGAAATCTTCTCCATCCACCCGAGCGATCTGAACAGAGATGTGCCCGTACATCAAAAGTCCGATGGCGTTCCGTACTTAAACGACTTCTACCAGCATCGCTTCATTCTCGCCCACGCCTTCATTCCCATCGCTCTGCACCACCTATACGTCGTGTACACGGGCCACAATCTGACGGCCTGGCAAGCCGTTCTCCTCTACAGCGCTGCCTTCAAGATCAAGGCCATTCGAGAGCTGAATATTCTGCGAGAACTCGGCCACAAGACGGGGTTCCTCGACGGCGACGTCCACGAGCGCGACGGTGTTCCCGATGCCAGTGTCTTTAAGGTTCTGAAATCCCTTATCGCCACGTCAACAATCCGACCAATCTTCACTATTTTTCTATCATACAGCGTCTCCCAGACGCCCTCCACTATGAACTTCTACTGGCTATTCCTTGAAACCGGCCTGTACGGAATCATTCTCGACTTCTGGTTCTACTGGTACCACAGGCTGATGCATGACGTTAATGGGCTGTGGAAGTTCCACCGCACTCATCATCTGACCAAGCACCCTAACCCTCTGTTAACCCTGTACGCCGATTTCGAGCAGGAACTCTTCGACATCGCTGGCATCCCCCTCCTCACCTACTTTACCATGAAATTCATGGGCTTCCCTATGGGCTTCTACGAATGGTGGGTTTGCCACCAGTACGTCGTCTTTGCCGAACTCGCTGGCCACAGCGGTCTCCGCATCGTCGCCACGCCACCCAACCCCTTCAACTTCATCCTGCGCTTCTTCAAGGCCGAGCTCATCATTGAAGATCACGACTTGCACCACCGAAAGGGCTGGAAGAGCAGCGCCAACTACGGCAAGCAGACGCGACTTTGGGACCGCATCTTCGGCACTTGTCGCGAGCGAGTCGAGTGCTACGAGAAGAACATAGACTGGGACAATAAGATTTCGCTGCCAATCTTGTGATTTGCGACTTGTGCTTCGGAATGAATGTCTTGGGGGGGGGGGGAAGAATGACATGCGGCCGCGCGCTCATGGCAGCTCTTCTTTTCTTCTGCGCCACTATACCACAATGTCGGAACCGTCAACGGGGCCCGTCACCCCTTACGGGGCCCGTCACCCTTTTTGGTCAAGTCAAAAAGGCACATGGCCCGCATGCCTCAGAGGGAGGAGGATAAAATACCTCGAGGACCACACGTCGCAGTGGATAGATGGATAGATGGTCAAATGAAACGCCTCCCGTTCGCGCGAAGTTGGGCTTCGGTTTAGGACTTGACGGTGCACGATGGAACAGACGGGCTGGCAGTACAATCATCGGTCGGGATGTCACGCCCCGGCATTCCATTTGCGGGAAAGGCGGTCCCGGGAGAACATGATGAGTGAAGCTTGTCACGGGATCGGGGGCTTTTTTTTTGCCCGGAGAAAGGAGGAGCCATGGATAGGTAGTCTGCCCGCGATTCCATAGGTGATGAATTTAGAATGAAACTCCGTATTCCTGTCCTGTGTGTGAATGAGCAGAAACCTGACCTGGCCTGGTCCTGATGATGTGCATAGGCAGAGCTGTTCCACCAGCACGTGCTGTGCTATCTGGCATGGCGTATTCTGTGGCGTCAAAGCCATCTCTACTCAAAACTTTGGGCTCGACAACTCGGCGAAGCCCCCTAATTACAATGGCGCTTGTTTCGGCTCGGGCACTACAACCGCATGAGTTAGACTTATCGTATCTTGTACTTGTGCTTATACTTGACTTGCCTTGAACTTGTAATTTTAATTGTACTTGTACTTGTACTTACACCTACACTTACACCTACACTTACACCTACACTTACACCTACACTTACACCTACACTTACACCTACACTTACACTTACCCTGTACACAAAGCAACGCAACACCACCTCGAGCAGCATCTAATCGTCCCTTCGTGCTCCCCAACCACGCAGTTTCCGTGGCCGTTGTCGAACGCAGGTCTAAAGGGGGCGTCAGTCAGCCGGTTGTGAACCCTGTTGGCCGCGTCAGGTCTTTACAATGGTCAGCTAGCACGTTTAATGCCTCGTTCTGGAAACCGCCTCCGATTTAGGGGGGGGGGGGTGAATGTCGGTCGGCGCGGCGAGGGCGATGGGGGAGTTATCGCTGGCAGGCTGGCTTGGCTGGCTGGGTTCGATACGACGACTCGATATGATTGCGGGATGGGATGCGGTGCGTCCAGGACCGTGGCAATGCTGTGCAGTCTCTGACGTGCATGTTGAGGTGATGCGAGGGGGGGGGCTTCGTGGGAAGTTGGCCGAGAAAGCTGCGCCTCGGTTGTAACTCGTGGCATTGGCGAGCTCTTAATGGCGCGGCGATGCATGACGATTACTTGCATGTTGCATCGCGACGGCACCGAACTGCTGATGCAATTTGATGCTGACCTTGTCACTTCACTGGATCCTACTACAGTATATACGAGCCTGGGCCTCTTATTGATGTCTAACAGAGCAATGTAGATGCTGGATGCAGCTCCGGAATCTTCTGCGTCTCGACGACCCTGTGAGTTCCCTGCGAGTTCCCTCGAGTTCCCTTTAATTATGTGCACCACAGGCACTCACAGGCACTCACAGGCACTCACATTCCATCGCTGCCCGGAATGTCTCCTTGGACATGTGCTGCACCTGTCGCACCACTTTCGTCGCCACATCTACCTTGGCATCTCGTCCATTCTTCCGGATCTGGCTGCCAACTACCTTCCCGTGCACCATCATCGCACACACGACATTCTCCTCTGTCAGCGCAGGGGCTCCTGCTTCGGAGCCACAGGGAACAGTGGACGCGCAAAGCCTCCAGGAGCGGCAGCCGAAGACGTCCTGCATGAGCTTGGTCAAGACCGTCACTGGATGTCCCGCGGCATAGGTGTCGTATAGTGCCATGTCTGCAAAGTAGGGACTTATAAACCTGGTGAAGAAGTCGTGGACGACCTGGTAATTGTACTTGGCGTCCACAAACATTGCGCCGACGACGGCCTCCAAGACATCCGAAAGAGCTTTTGGGGGCTGCATGAGACTCACCCAAAAGTCCAGGCTTGGCTGACCATCACTCCCCCCCGCCCGCGATGATTCCGCCTTGGCTTGCTCCAGTTGTTCCGCAAAATGGGCATTCTTGCCAATCATGGAGGATCCAGTCGTCAGTAGATGTCTGTGCAAGCCGAGCTCAACGCAGAGACAGGCAAAGAAGTGGTTTGATACCATGGCCATTTTGTGCTCCGTCAGCCACTGAGGATCAGCCGTCGGGAAATTCCTGTACAGATAGTCCACGGCTGCGAGATCAAGCAACGCATCGCCGAGAAACTCCAACCGTTGATAGTGAGGAATATCGGGTTCGTATGGGTAGGATGGGTGCTTGAAAGCACTCCGTAGGAGCTTTGGGTGGTTGAACCTGTAGCCGATGCGCTTGTGAACCTTTTCGGCGGCGAACCTTTCTGTGGCCGAGGCCGCAGCACTCTGCCACTCGGGGACATCATATTCTTTGTAATAATCATCGAATCTTGTCATTGCGTGGTTCTTGCTCCTGACCATCTTAGTCACAGCCTTGACGGCAAGGTCCATCGTGCCCTCTGGTTCAGACATGTAAGCAGCGCCAATGACAGCCTCGCACACATCGGCAATGGACTTGTCGGCAAGATTGTGGACGACCTTGGTTTTGGGAGCCTTGCCTTTCTTCAGCTTCAAGTCGGGGTACCAAGTTCGTCGATCGAAGGCTTTCGATCGAATGTATCCTTGGAGCTTACGATCCACGGCGTGATTAAATAGATTTTTGTTACATATGAGCAACATCCGCTCAACATGGTACTCAAACTCAGTAGTCCTTGGTATTCGTGTGAACAGAGAGATTGTGGTTGCCATTTTGAGAAATGCGTCGCCAAGAAATTCCAGCCGCTCGTAATTGTTTCCCATGCCTGACTGAAAGTCTACTTGCTGTTGACCATGCTCTTCGGTATTGGAGCTGTCCTTTGTAAATGCCTCCAGCGCAAGCCTCGGGTCAATATCGAGATCAAGAAGTCGGCAGGCATCAACCGAGATTGATACAGAGTCGATCCGATACATGATAACAGGGAGGGCAAGTGCTGTCATGACAACGTCGCCGGGTAGCTTTATGTCGTTAGCGTCTTGATGTCTCGTAGTCATGATGAAAAACCCAGGCTTACTTGAGAAACAACCAACGGCTCGAGAATGATGAAACATTCTCTACACTTTTCATTCTCGTCGCATGGCGGGCAAAGAAAGTTTCGCCGAATTGGTAATAAGTCAGCATGAAACACAGGCTGCTCTGGGTTCCATTTCATTCGAAGTCTTGCTGGAAGACTCAAGCTGTTACTGTATTCGGCGATATTCTGTTCCACCCGGAGGTAGCCGCGGCTCTTTGGAATCGGGACACCGGCGGGCACAGGGTCGAATGGGCCAAGGGTCTTAGCCACGGTTCGTGTCACAAACTTGCGAGATCCATCCCAGGGGTCAATCACGAATTTGTTCTGGAAATCCTCGGCGCGGCTAGCAGTCAAGGTAGCATCGACTTCTGCCGCGCTCGCAATGGCAAGGAGTGGCCAGTCAATGACGGCCCGGGTGTCAACTTCAACCGTCGTCGAGTCTGAATCCGACGCGCAAGGAGCTATAAAGTAAGGAAGCGCGTGCGCCATGCAGTCATATTCTTTGCTGAAAACATCTCTGAATATGGTCTTGGTGAACTTTGACAAAAGTTCCAATTCATCTTCGCTTACTTTCATAGGTGTGCTGCACGCAACTAGCACGGCATTCGTCTTGCGGGTGTGGTCCACGTAGAGCTCAATGGGTGCCAGTTGGGGAAGCATAAAGCGAGTCAGCAGGCAAATGTGCCGACCGTGTTTTCCTGCAAGGATGGAGCCATCTATCCTAATAATGGTAGCGAACAGATCTGTCGGGGGTCCAGTGTGCGACCATCTATCAGATTTGATCCTCATATCGTATTCGGAGCGCTTATTCGAACTGATGGCTAAGCGAGCGTTCCGCATCGCTGGGAGTCTCTTGCTTAAAGTTGGCTGTAAGTGGCCGTTGATGTATTTTCGATCAATCATGTCAATGCATGCCTCAAGCGCAGCTGAGCCGCGTGCTAATATCTTGCTTCGCTGAGGCATGCCGCGAAAGGTCTTCACCGGACTCGAGTCCGGAAGTATGACAGTAGCGACGAATCGCCCACCTGTGCATGTCGGCGTAACAACATACTCGGGGTGAGCATCTGCGCCACTTGAGAGCGACGAAACGAATCTGGCAAGAACTTGCTGGCTCGAGTCAAAGGTCAACTGCGCGCCAGTCTCGGGAATACGAAACACTCTCTGTGGTTTGCCTTCTCGCTCAAGGTGATCCACGGGCTGATCAAGATCAGCGACTTTCCTGTCAGCAGATAGAACGGACACGAAGCGCCGTAAGGTATTTGCATCTCTCGAGGCTTCCTTCAGCCGTCGAAGTTGCTTGATGTTGTCCTGCTCTACCATGTTGATGTACGTAGATTTTACCTGCCTTGCTCTGCCTCTGGATTGGATATATTGGATCGCTGAGTCGTAGAGGTCAAACCTGACAATCAAATCGCAGTCAGGAATGTCGATGCCTTCCTCGGCTACCTGTGTTGCAAAGAGGCAGTTGATTTCGCCTTTTTGGAACCTTTGCAAGGTTCGGAATTGATCTCGCACAGACATGTTGGCAATGCTCGATGAAATGTTTTGTGAACCGACCTAGTAACACATTCGGCGGTTAGTTTCCCTCTCCCTTCTACTTCAAGACAGTGTTCGCCAGTTATACCAGCCCATCTTACCACATAGCCACAGAGCATGTTCTGTATACGAACCCCAGGTTCGAGGAAAACATTCGAGAGCAGGAACGCAATGTATCGCTTTTGTACAAAGACTATGCATCTTCTCGTTTCTCCATTGGAAAAGGCGTCACGCAGAATATCATGTAAGGCAAGAAACTTGCCCGAAAAATCCCTCGCATCGATCTTTGCATTGTGTCGTTGATCCATGTGCTCCATTATCGATCTTCTGGCTTTTGCGACTGCTGTGACAACATGGTCCGCTTTGAGGCCCTGGTGTAATTGCTGGTTGCTCTCGTCTCTGAGCAGGTCCTCAACAGCCCCTTCACCAAGTTGTTCGACATGGTACATGTGTGAAGACTTTTGTGAAGTGTTACAAGCAGAGAACAGAACATTCCAGTACTGATCGGCACACCAGGGGCCTAATATGGTGCAGACGTCCTGCGTCGCCTCGAGGTGACTGGAAAGCTCGGTAATAAGGCCAAATGTTTCTGACAAGGTTTGCCATAGGTCGGTCCCGGCTTCCTCTGGCTGTAGGAGGGGAGCATAGTAGACAACCCGCTCAATCTGCTGCTTTTTTTCATTCTCTTTTGCTAAAGCTTCGTCGGAGATGGTCGCAATTCTGCTACAAAGAGTGGCCTCCAACTCTAGGGCAGCCACTTTTAGATCTCCAGTTCTTGAGTCAACGGGTGATGCTGTCATGCCCAAAATACGAGGACGGTCTGTCTTGACTCTCATATAGTGATCTCTTACAATTCTCGCGTAAGGGTGACCTTTCTTTGTGTGATGAGCTTCATCAAAAATGAGAAGATTGATCTGGTCCATGGATATGAGACCACTGCCTAGCAGGTCAAGCAAGATTTGTGCAGTGCACACAATAACCATATTATCTCGAATATGGCCATCCCAATCCTCTTTTGTCCTCAGGCCCGTAATGGTGTTTCCGTGGAACTTACCCACCGGATGATCAAGGTTAGCCGAGAGGACATTGTACTGTTGCAGGCAGAGAACGACCTTGTCCACTAGAAAGAAGGCAGTTCTGTTTGGTAGACCTTCCGCCCTTCTTTCCAGCTCGCCATCGAGAGTATGTCGAAGCAAGAGGGCCGCGATCAGAGTTTTTCCCGATCCTGAAACTCGTGAGTTGGCGATTATGAATCAAGATGTGTGATGAACTAACCTGTGTCAAGTACTATGATTGTGTTGCTCTCTTTTGCTCGCTCAAAAAGATCTAATTGATATTGTCGCGGCGAGTTGATAATTCTTCTCGTATTATCACATATACCAATATTCTTAAGTCGAAGCGACTTGTTGTCTGCCTCTACAGGCTCGTTCAAATCCGATGATGTTTCATGGGTTCGGTTCGCAACCCATGTCTGGAACGCGACATCTTCGGCATTCGGAGGCTTTTCGCGCGCTTGGGGGGCTGCATTAGAAGTCTGCAGGTATCTTTCGATGCCATCATCACTGTCTGTTCCAGTCTCAATGGAGCTCATGTCGTGGGATGAAGGGCAAACTGTCGGAGTTGGGCAAACTGTCGGGGTTGAGCAAACTGTCGGGGTTGAGCAAACTGTCGGGGTTAAAGCCATGTCCGGAAGCTGGAACGGTGGCACCTCCAAGGAGAAGCTTTGATCTCGGCTCCTGTCGAAAACGAGGCCACACCAAACGTTGGCGAGCATCTGAATGAGTTTTGAGTTTTTTTCTGATCAAGACTCAACTGCAAGACCACATAAGTGATTGTCCGTGACATGACCGTGATGATCAGTTGCGAATCCCATTAGACGGGCAGTTGGCAGCCAGCTGATGGCCAGCCGCCGACAGCTGCTCTAGCAAACAAATGGCTGCCCGCACAAGAAAGACAAGACTGCCAGAGAGTCGTGCCGTCGGTCACCATCGCTCATCGAAGCCATCATGACTACTCCTACATTGCATCCTTCGTTCGAATTAAACTATTTCCTCAATATAAATGCCTCAATATAAATGAATTCTTCAGAAACGCGCACGTGTTATGGCCGACCGGTAGTCGAATACTCGTTCAACGGAACTTCATCCGCCAATTTCAGTTCCGCACGTTGAGTTTTGCCTCAACTTGCACAACACACCTCAGTCAGGCAGAACCAAGCTTCAGGAGATCCGGGATAGCGCACGGACAATTTGGAGCTGTTCCTTACGACGGCAAACTTGAGGTCCTTTCAACTCGCCATGACATTGCAGTGCAACACGGATCTGAATCCCCCGAGTTAAATTGTCCCGCCGCAATCCGTAGTCGCGTAAACAGGGGTTACAAAAGTTCGTCTCGTATCCAGGGTGGAGCCTTTGACTGGCAGAATGGCATATGCTAAGCATATGCAAGATTATACCACTATATTATAGGGTATATACTACCTATAGCCCCTATAACTAACCGACTAACTAACTAACTAACCAAATTAATAAATTAACTAAATTAACGAATTACCGAATTAATTACCGAATTAATTGATGAATTAATTAATGAATTGATTGACGAATTGATTGACAAATTGATGAATTAACGAATTCGCACTAATACACTGTGGTCTTTGGCATATGCTTAGCATATACTTAGCATATATAGTGATTTTTCACCGCCTACCTAATTAGGACTCAGAGGCTTCACCCTGGATACGAGACGAACTTTGTTAGAGCCGAGATTTACTATGTACCCGCGTAAACGCCGTAGTCGCGTTGTACCCATGTTAGAAGGTGAGACAGTCTGCATCGGTTCGGAAATAACTCTGTGCTGACAACGCATCCTCCGAATGATGTTGCCTGGCAGCGGGTAATATGACCGATCGCGAGTGATATGCGCTTATAACCGTATTAGGGAAGCTAAAATGCACTTCGTAAGAACGTAATATCTTATAATAAGAAGTATATAAGCTTTACTACAACTACTTTCTTTATGTTATAACTTCGGTCGTAAGTAAGATAAACAGAGTAGAGGCTAAGATTTATAATTACTACTAAAAAGGTACTACCTAAGTATAGGTATATAAAGGTCTTAAACTCTAACCCTTTATATATAATATAAGTAGTCTTTACTAAATACCTTACTTAGTATATATATAGCTATTTAGTAGCTAGCTAAGCTCTTAGTTATTTATAAGACTTAAGGTTTATCTAAGGCTTTATTATATAATTACTTTATCTTTAACCTTTATACTCCTAATATATTACCCCCTTAATATATAATTATTTTTAATTAAAAAAATAGTTACTTACTTAGTATAAAAATACTATATATAATCTTATAAGTAATAACTAACTTAATAAGAAATTAGGGTTTATTATAATACTTTATAAAGTAATATATTACTAAAAAAATAATTATCTTAATAATATTAAGTTATAAATATTTCCTTATC